>JAEQBH010007951.1:0-279779 GCA_016808115.1 Tetrastigma voinierianum | reverse complement strand
GGCGGATGATGACAAACGGAGGGCTGAGATTCCGCCGGCTAGGGTCCGTTTGGGCCTCAAGTTTTATTCTTTTCCAGAAATGCTAAAAGTTCAATAATGGAGATTTTATTTTAATGATAGAAATTAAAAAATGAGTTGTTTCCAATTGAGTTGTGAAATAAAAATAAAAGTAACTTGATTTACCATCAATGTTCTGGCCTGGATCGAAAAAGTGATTGATTAAAGGTTTAATCGATAATCAGAGCAACATAAAACAATTCAATTAATTTGGAAAAATAAAAAACTTTCAAAACAATTTATATTTTTTCTTTAATTATTCATAAAGTTCTTTGTCTTTCTAATTATAAAACATGTGTCCTTATGTCACTGTATCGCGATTGGTTCATCATCCCGCCGATATGATATTCGTTGTGATAGAGTAATAATGTGTAATAAGGGAAGCGAGTGGCCAAATAACGATCGTCGCATGTTTTAATGACCCGCATGACTGATTTTATAATTTTTGATATGATTTGGTCCATTCAATTTGAATAAATTAGATTGATACTTGATATTAGGGATAATGTGACCTAACTCTTAGGTCATATGTTCGACATGTGCCTAACGGGCGTTAAGCCTGACCCCATGAGAGTTGGCTCGAGTTTCTAGATTATTTGGGTTGCTCATATATCATATACTTGAGATTGGGAGTTAACACATTCCACAAATGACGTCAATGAATTTCAGAGTCTAACTGAAAAGTTCATCTGACTGACCGGTTCCAACTAGTCGAGTTTTAAAAACATCGAACTGACAATGAAACGGGGGCATGGGTGGTCAATCCTTTGATGCTGTCCAAATGCAAATGTTAATGAACACTTGCATCAGATAAATTCTGTGGTTTATAGTATAATAAAGGTTATAAGGCACGAGGCGTGCAGGTCAGTTCTCTAGTTTACAATATAGTTTATAAATAATTAATTTTTGTAGTAACGTTCTGGAATTTTGGGTTTAGGGTAATGTTTGCTGCCTTGCATTGCCTTCAGTATTTTACTATATTATTTAGGAAGATTCCAAGTCAACTGTCAACGGCGCACCGAGATCATGTACCGCGTGACCAAAATCTTGTACGGACCAATAAACTTAGCTTTCTTCTGTGAGTTGGTCTTCCCAACTCTGGATGCGTCTTTCCTCTTCCGTCTCTTCTTGACTTTTTCAGCTCGAAATTAAATCGTACCGAATAAAATAAAATGTTATCATATTATTCTTAAAAAATTAATAAGAAAAATAAGAGAAAAAAGAAAAAGAAAAAGTTATTATACAATATTTGATTCTCAATCATTATATACATATTTTTTTTTTATTTTTATATTCTTATAAAATATATGAAATAAGAGAAAATTTATTAAAATTATAGAAAGGAAAAATAAAATAAATAAATCCTTATTTTCTTGTTAAAATTTTCATGCATAATCAAAAAAAAAAAAAAAAAAGTTTTATATTACTTTCATACATTTTCTCTACTTCATTTTTTCTTTTAATTTTCTTTTCTAGAGTGAACAAACATAGCCTAATAAACCAAACTTATTGCTTGTAATTTTATTTCCTAAGACAAGAAAAGAGAAGCTAGAAAATAAACCTCGAAATTGCTATCAATTTATGTTTTATAGTTCACAGGATTAAAATTTTTAATTAAAATATATCATTCAGAGATTAAAAGGAAAAAGTATCTTATTGTAAAATTTTATTATTATGTATCTTAAATCATTGAATAAAGAAAAGAAGTGAATTGATAATAAACAAATTCTAAAATGAATATTTATTAGACTTAAGAAACCGTTTTTTTCTCTCAAAAAGATAATTTTATTTATTGTAGTGATGATATATTTGATAAAAACGTATAATCAGATTATTTAAAAGAAGCTTTTCAGAAGATGACACATCATCAAAGTTAATAGCTTAATGAATCGATTCAAAGTTTACATATTTGATTACTCTATAATAACTAGAATACCTATGATTCTAATTATCTGATATGTGCTGTAATAGTGATTTATTATGCTCTATTTGATATTAAATATGTTTTGGCCAGCACAAGTGTGTGCCTTAGAAAACACCGCAATAAGACAATGAAAAATCAACCGTTGTACGGAGTATTACAACTGGCCTTGCTCACAACAAATCAATGACAAAATCATAAAAAAACAAATAAAAAACCCAAATCTTAGGAGAACCGCTTTATTGAGAAAGAAAATGATATAAAAAGGTATAAATGGGTGATTTCAGGTCAAAAATGACAAAAAAAATCATCCTTCTTTACTAACGAAAAAAGGGCTAGAAGAGAGAGTAAATGAGAGAAAATGTAGCTTTGCTTTGATATTTTTTTTTTAAATCTGTGTTTAGTTTTGAGATCGTAAGCTGTTACCATTTCAGGTCGAACTTGAGACCCCCCTCCGCCCTATGCCTTATGCTTGTTTTGAGATGGTGAATGCTCTATCACTTCCACTAAACATGATGGTTAAAGTTGTTGATATAATAAAAAGTCAACGTTGAGTCAAATATTAACTGCTTAGTATTCATTGTCAAAATACTAGATAACACAAAAATACGAAGAGAGATTTTGGAAAAGTTCATTTCTTGATTCCGTCAGCATCTACCATACATATAGTCTCCCAAATTATCTAGTCTTTAGCATTTATACATGGTAACTAACAGATTCCTAATCTTTAACATCTATACATGGTAACTAACATATTCCTAATTTTTAACATTTATACATGGTAAGATAATGTATACAGCTAATAATAGAGTCCCAAATTGCATAAACTCCTAAAATTGTATATGGTAACATCCCCCCTCAAATTGATGCTGGTAAGTCAGTAAGCAACAATTTGCTAACAAGAAATTGATGTCGTTGTCGAGTTAGAGCTTTGGTGAAGACATCAACCACTTGGAGATCAAAAGAGATATGAGGAAGAGATATCACCCGACTTTCCAAAATGTCTCGAATAGAATGACAATCAACTTCAATGTGCTTGGTGCATTCATGGAAAGCGGAGATTAGTGGCGATGCGAGATAAGCTTATTAGTGTTATCGGCATGAAGAGGAGTAGAAGTAGTTTGAAACGAAGCTCCTCAAAGGAGGCCGCGTGCGCATCTGATTTGAGCAGCGGTGGCGGCCAGCGCGATACCGGTCGGTATAGGATTTAAACACCATCTTGTTTCTTACATCTCAAAAATTAATGCATCAACTAAAGCATACACCAACTTTAGTAGTAGCTCAGCGTGTATTGAACACCATTGTCCGGCATCACTATAGGCAACAAGTTAAAGAGAGGTGTCGGTAGGAAAAAACAACCCACGAGTAGGTGATCCTCGAATATAGCGAATGATGCGAGCTATGATAAGATGGAGATCTTGAGGAGAAGGCATAACTTGGTGACCCGATGAACATCGTAAGAATGTCGGTCGAGTAGTGGTGATAGATAAGACTCCCCAGCAGCGCCGATAGAGTAGGTTCATCCGGAAAGGTCCCTTCATCTTTCTGTATTTGGCATTTACCTCCATAGGAGTATCATGGAAAAGTGTCCTCCCGAACTAGCCAAAGTGATAAGATCTTGAATATACTTATGCACCAGTTCACGAAAGGCCATGAATCGATAATGAACTTCGATCCGATGTGAGTGGCCTAAATCTTTCATTTGGGAAGTTGCATGTAGCATTTGTTGAAGCTTAGTAATCAAGCGTGATCGGTGCTGTGTGATAATATCATCCACATAAACAAGAGAATAACTATACTCGTAGATGTGTGAAAGGAAGAGAAGAATCATATTGACTTTGTGTAAAACTGAAGGAAAGAAGTGTACTATGAAACTTCTCAAACGGCGTGGGCGCTTACTTGAGTTATCTGGCCTTTGAGCTTACGAGTAGTCATACGGAGAGCTTCATGTAAATCTCCTCTTGGAGATCACCATGAAGAAAGGCATTCTTCACATCCGTTTGATGTAGTCTCCATGACTGTGAAGCAACAATAGCTAAGATGGTTTGTACCGTGGTCATCTTGTGATAGAAATGTCTCCTCATAATCAACCCATATTCTTACTTGTGCCAGGCTACAAGGCGGAGCTTTGTACCGATCCAAGAGCCATCGAACTAAGTTTTACGAGAAAAAAAATCATTTACTCCCAATAGGTTTGGTTGGCCCAGGAGGACAAGAGACAATATCCCAGTGTGATTCTCCCTTCGAGTACTTGAAATTATGCTTGCGTACGAATTTGCCAACACTCATGTTCCATGGCCTATTTGTAGCAGAGGGAATGGAAATGAGTGGATAAGTAGCGACAGAGAGACCAGAGAAGAAGCCATACCAATTAGGGGTCGAGAAGAGCAGGTAGACCGACGAAGAGTGGTGGAGCGGGGGAAGGCAGGATTAGGCACGAAGTCGAGGTCGGAAGGAGCGCAGTGGAACCAGACTCATGTCGACTATGTCTCTCATACACAAAACCAGGTTTGAACCGTTCCACAATTGTTGGAGATTTAGAAAAATGAGCGAGAGAAAGAGATCACGGATCACGAGGATGTGATTGAACATGAGATGAAAGAAATAGTAGATTTTCAAAGAAGATCACATTTAGGAAACACATTATCACGAGAAGCATGGGGATCGTAACAAACACATAACCACTGTGAGGGATAGCATAACCAAGAAAAACACTTAACGGTGAGCGGTAAGTTTATGTCGTTCATGAGGAGGGAGATGCACAAAACAAACACAACCAAATGTACGAAGATCAGAATATAAAGGAGAATATGACCAAACAACTTAGAGAAATGAGAAACATGATTTGTCGTAGGAGAGGATAAGAGATTGATCAAATGAACTGCGTGAAGAGCTTCCTGCATGAGGAGGAACGGATGATTTAAGTAAAGAAGTTCTTACGACTTCAAGAAGGTGGCGATTTTCCTCACTCTTAGCAACTGCCGTTTGTTCGCGGTGTCGAAGAACGAAGCGTGAGAGATGATCCCTTTGCTTTGAAGAAAAACCTTAAACTCATTAAACATGTTTTCGTCGTTAGAATCAGAGCGCAAGACCTTGATGCTGGAAGAGAATTGAGTCTCAAGGAGTGCAAGAAAAGCGGTAGAAAAGTAAACCAGTGTGATTTGGATGCTTGAGTAAAGCAGTAAGTAAATTGATAGAGTAACAAAGTACTTGTAATGCGCATGAAACAACGGGTCTGATCCCCGAACATCACTATAGATAGCTCGAAACATTGTGAGGCCGCGAAGTGCATGATGAGAAAGCGTAGAACTTTACTTTTTTGCAGTTTGCATGATGTCTGATCAAAGAAAGATCAATAGAAGAACATGCTTTATTTCCCGATAATCGAGAATTAAACAAAATGCGAAGGACATCGAGTTTGGGTGGCTTAGGCGTCATGCCACATCTTATTCACCATAACCAACAACATTACATGCAAATGAAAGTAAAAAGGAAAACTAGGAATAAAAGTGGAAGGAGAAACATGAAGAGGAAAATTCGTCCCACTTAGGCTACGCGATCATGCGCATGACACTTGATCTGCACAACACAACGAGCGGGGAGAAATGGGCAGTACAATTATTATCAACCGACTTTTAGCCAATAGAAATAAGATTTGTGGAGAGGTAGGAGACAAAAAACATCGGTTAAGGAAGAGGAAAGATCGCAGCAACGCGATAGGCGAGAGGGCGCCATCGGCGGTGTTAATTCAATTCCATCATAATTATGATATTGGAAAGAGGAACAACAATATTAGCCATATGGTTAGAGGCTCCGGAGTAAAAATACCATGGCTTAGAAGAAACTTTATGATTACTTGAGATCCCAGCGATAAAAGCGAGAAGGATCATCATTTGTACCATTTTCGGAGTGAGTGTGGTCGGGTTCTTGGTGTAGAGGAATGAAGAGGAGCGACCGGCGAGGTAGCGAGGCAATGCAACGATTGGGCATGATAAGCGTACCACGCTTCGCTGAATGGGACCAGCCAGAGATGATATGACCTGTTTCTTGCGAGTTATAGAACTTCTTGGAGACGATCTGAGCAATATGGCTAAAAAGCTTCTGACTAAAGCATTGGACATGTAGCGCTGAAAACCCGGAAGTCCGTTGACAACGTCAACCCATGAGGAAATCTACATGTCTCATGTCATAGAGACACGTACATGTGCAAAAATGGCAGCGAATTTTCCCATCCTACTCATAAAAATGTACATTTTATAAAAAATGATTTATTACAATTGTATTTAATTACAATTTATACAAACCAGGTCCTTTGCCCGAGAATTTTACAAAGAGCGGAAAAAATACAAGATAAGGCCATCTTGGCCGTTTCTTCGCCTCTAAGGCCGAGGCGTTCCATCCCAGCGCGTCTTCGGTGCCTAAAAAAATAGTCCACGACGGGAGTGAGCAAAGCCATTGGTGGAATTTCCTACTTGGGTTACTCCCCACCTAAATGCACATGCAATGGCACACAGACATCCAACACATGCTATTATATCATTCGTGCATATATTAACATAATTAGTTATAAATCATGTTATTCATTTTACAATAATAACATAAACTTAGCTCACATGGAGGCTAAGGCTGGCCGGCGAGTTCGTCTTTGGAGCCGCCTGATATCAGCCATGAGCATGTATTATTTTCTCATGGCAATAACCTGACACCACACAAATCAAGCAAATCACACAAGCAGTCCATTGGAATTTGTCCATTTACTCACAGGGATTTGCTTGCTTCGATTAAAACTTGGAACCCGAAACCTACCAATGTCAGAGCTCTGACAAATCCTATCATTACAAAACCCTTAAGCGAGTAAAGCAAGTAGGAGAAAAACCCTACCTTCTGGGTTTATTAAACTCTAAATCAGTACTCACACGTAGCCCTCGGCGTTGTAGACTAACTTTGCCTCTTGAGAGAAAGCGGGCCTACGTGGTCACGTCATTCGTAGATCTTAGAAGAGAAGCCGGACTTTCTGCAAGAGCACGTCTCGCCAGCTGTGCAAGTCGAAAACCGGTAGAGAAGAAAATGAAAGTGGAAGATGATGTCTTCTCATTTAAAATTACAAGTTTACTTTCGCTTCTTCTCTTTTTTCTTTTTGCTTTTCTTTTTCCTTTTCTCATTTACCGTCTCATTTAAACTTCATTTTTAAGATTCTCTCCTCCAGCTTTTTGGACGTGTAAGTATG
The DNA here is from genome assembly GCA_016808115.1 of Tetrastigma voinierianum. NCBI lineage: Eukaryota > Viridiplantae > Streptophyta > Magnoliopsida > Vitales > Vitaceae > Tetrastigma > Tetrastigma voinierianum. The sequence goes on along the minus strand of JAEQBH010007951.1, from coordinate 272,574 downwards.
GGTGAAAGGAGGAAATTTCCTCACTCCAACCCTTGACGAATGTGTGGTATCAAATTTCCGTCTTTTCTTTTAATTTCTGTAATTCTTGGCACATGGCCTTCATACTTACATGGCTTAATGTAGGCATTGGGATCATTCCCACACATGGCTGGTGTGGTAAATTCTTTCCATCTGAGTGTCGCTCTCTTTGGTGTGGCATGTAAATCCATGCATTTAGATTTGTCATCCAGGCACGCCGGCGCCTACAAGCGTGAGATCGACCATCTTGGAATCAATGAAATTCGACGTGGTAGCTAGATTTGTGAGCGATTCAGCGGTGAGAGAATCCGTTTAAGTCATCAGAGATTTAGAAAAATTCCGGTTTGACGATTACCATTTCCTTCGCCTTGAAATCTGGATTTTCGGGTCTCCACGAGGACAACACGCATGTCTCTGCCCATATGTCTCCTGATAACATAAGCTACAAAATAGGTGCACTAACAGTAACCCAATGTTCCATGGCGGCTGGTGCTTGTCTGTTGCTCCTCACGAGAAAAAGTTCACTTTCAAGCAAAACATCCAAATATGGGACGAGGATGGCGGTTCAGCCAGTTCGAGCGTGCAATTTCAAAGTCGAGATTCGTAACTTCATCAGAATTGATCTAAGCTTGGCAGTGGCATGCACTTCTCGAGATAAGCGAGAGAAGGCTGCGGTGGGAACATTAGCATAAACAATGTCGCGATAGTCAGCACGAAAGAGTTTAGAAAACCGTAAATATATATTCCTCGATAGAGGCGCATATGTGAAATTAGCCATCATACTCCGAATGGAAATCTCGTTTAACTAGAGTTATCTTGATTGTAAACTGTGTTAAGATAAGTCCACATAGCAGCAACAGTTTTATAAGGCCTCAAATTGAGAACAAGGTGAGACTGGCCAGAAATTTAGGAGCGAGTCATAACTTTGAGCATCATGGATTTCCACTTAAATAAGCCTCGGCACCTTGAGAGTGCGGGAACACCTCATCAATATGATACACAATTCTTTTCCTTTGACAAATAATTTAAATTGGAACTCCCAAACCGAATAATCTTACTGATAAACCGAATAGGGAATGATTCGACTTATCCGATGACATGATCACGACCCGAAGACAAAGAATATCCTACCGAGAAAAATTGTAGCTTGCACCATGAAAAAACACATAAACAAACACCACTTGAAAAATAATATATTGCACTTTGAAAATTAGAAAAAGACATAAACAAGGAACCATGAAAATTATAAATTACTTAGAAAGTCATAACCGAAAAGGCCTTGGAAATAAGAAGCGAAGCTAGAACACTGGATGATAGGAACAAAGAGAACCACGGAAATTCCGTCGGGTTCGCAAGATGGAACCAGTGAGCGAAGACAAGAGAAACCCACAAAGCCAAGAGAAAAATTATTGACGGACCGGAAATCAAGAACACGGGCTCTACGATACCATCGAATCTTAGATAATAGAAAAATCACGAAGAGATTTTGGAAAGGTTTCTTTCTTGATTAGTCGGTATACGCCATACATATAGTCTCCCAAATTATCTAGTCTTTAGCATCTATACATGGTAACCTTCTTGATTCTAATCTTTAGCATCTATACATAATATCTCTACATTAATAATAGAGTCCCAAATTACATAAACTCCTAAAATTGTATATGGTATCATTCATATTCTTGTCCAATATGGTAACATTCATATTCTTGTCCAATATTTGTAGGGAAAAGTACACATGCTCTTTTCCAACAATCCTTATGAAGTGCACTTTTAAAAGGAAAAAAAAAGTGATAATTAAAGAAACAGAAAAACTCTAATGCATCAATTTTGATATCCATAGGTTATGAACTAGCCTTAAGATGAATTAATTATGAACAGTAAAAACTTAGTGAAATTAAATTTTGTATAAATCAAATTTGCAACTCAAAACGATATGATTAGGCTGATACAAATATATCATGAGAGTTCTAGAGAACCTAATTATGGTCTCATGGGAAGCAATCGAACCTAATTATGTTCTCATGGGAAGCAACCCGACCTTCGTACTCATACAGGTGAATCCATGGAGTATATCATTAAAACTAAATATACCATTAGTAAGAGATAATGTTAGGAGTAAATGTTTATTCTTAAATATCATTATAGAACTGTTGTATCTATAGCTTAGGGATGATATTTCATACATAACTAGTTGATAAGACACCTCATAGTTAACAAGGACTTACCATTACCATATGAACCTCTTTCTTAGGATTTGTTTAGTAGATTAGGTTATTATCATTCAGCTTTGTATCGGGCATAAACCTCATCCCCTATATATTTCTGCTATTAATTTTTTATTTGGTGATTTAGCTAGTTAGAACTTAGAACACTGTCTAGATTTAACAATATCAAGGGATATTTTATATAACTTGAGTAGCCACTACACAATATTGTGTTTTAGGCATATATGCTTATTCTTTTTCATTGATATTTTCTTTGCGTGTCTTATCTATTGTAGTATGACAATCACAATCACAATGCCAGTCTTGTCTCCAAACGAACATTTATTAAGATGTTTCCAAGTCCCACTACCTCAAACTTATCTTCTCTTAGGTTTTAAGCATAAACTCCATAGATCAAGTGATGCATGTTTTCTTAGAATATGTTGTAGTATGTGGCTTTGTTATAAATATCCTGTAATCCTATTTGGTAATAGTAAAAGTTTTAATCATCATTCCCGTGGATATTGATTCACACGTAAACGTGTAGCTAGACAGTTCCAAACTAACAAAATTTATAAACCTATACCTTCTCTCTTTGTAGCTAGCTACTTCATAGTATGAGTAACTCTAAGTCGAACTTCGAGGATGAGTTTTCTTCGCCTGAATGATTCTTGTGAGCTCAAAAAGGTGAATTTAAGTTTGGATTTTTGGGTTTGATAAAAACAGTAGTGTATGTTGGTTTGCAGGCTGAAAATAAAATGAAGAAAAATAAGAAAAAGAACTCCTTGAAGCATCGGGCTACTAGGTTGAGGTCCTAAGGTAAATGAGAGGTTCTCGGGTTCTTTTTCTCACGTTGGGGAGGATGACCTATAGTTATTTCCCAAACCGGATCTTCATTTAGCTTTTAAAATTTGAACCCTAACAATTTTCCTTTTGAAACAAAGCATTTATTAGCATAAATGCTCCCGGACAGTGAAAACATGTCCCCTGATCTACCTACAGACTCATAGAAATTATTACTTAGAATCTCAGTGAATCTAGCAATAAGCATCCACTAAACCCAAAAAGATTGCCAAATATTGGTCAATCAAGGCATCTCACGAGGATTTAAACCTAGATTAAAAGATAGAAACATAAATGCTAATAATTGCTTGCATTAAAAACAAGAGAACCAAAGTTTTACCTCAATTCCAAAGCCCAGTAACCCTCCTCTTCAAGGATGAAGGGGTTTTAGCCAACCATCCCTTGAGTTGTCATCCTCAAGGGGTGTTTGGTAGCCGAGAAAATGAAAGAAAGGGGAGAAAATAAAAGCAACGGGAAAAACTGGTTGTGCGTGCCAAAAATTTATTCACTGGACAAAAAGTCTCCTTTTACAGTGTGTACAAATGGCTTATATAGCCACCAAGACAAGCAAAATTACCAAATTACATGAACTATCACTATTACATAGAGGGTAAAATGGGAAGCAAACCAAAAGTGACAAAAGAGTCAAAAGGTAAAAAGGCCACGGGAAAGTGAAACGGTGCGGAGTGAAAGGTGAATAGTGCGAGGCAATTTGCAACACTTTGTGAAAATTAGCGAGTTCGCGAATTGCGACCTTGCTTTGCTCTTCTTCTCTTCTTCTGGTTTCTACTTCTCTTTTCTTCTAGTTTCGACCTCTGACTGCGAGGATTCATTTCGAATTCTTTGTGCTTGGATCGACTCGACAATTTTGGCATGTAATTAGCTTGCAAAAACTACAAAATTAGCCACAAAATCACGTCGATGGGAATAACGAGGACTTTAATGTGCAAATCGGGTTAATTACAACGATTAGTAGACAAAAAGTGCTCAAAACACGCAATAAGCAGGTTCAATAGCACTTTTGAGCACTAATCGAGATATATAATCTGCTTGTTGAACCACGCCAAATATGTGTGTTCTTCTCATTCTCTCTAATTTTATAAATATTTGTTACCCACGAATCCTGACAAAATACTTCTTATAAGCTACCTTTCTTCTTAGGGTAGTTATAGACATACTTTGTTGGAAAATGGTCATATTAAGTGAGCGAAATTAGAATTGCAGTAAATGGGTGAATGCTTTACCTATTTCTCATAAACCAAAGCGACCTTTAGAAATAAGACTTTTTGTTTGCTAGAAGGTGATAAGTCTATTTGGAAGTCTATAAAAAGGAGAGTCTATGGCTCTCTTTATGTGCATTTCATTTGTTGGGTCTTGCATCCCTATCCATTATTATTATTCCTTTAAGTTGTCATTGTCATTAACCAAGTGGGTGATAGAAACGAACATCTTTCAGTTTGTTGGAGTAACACCAAGGTGCTATAGTCGTTTTATTATGAGAGATAAACACACACTAAGATTCTTCAAGCATTAAAGGAGAGTAGCAAAATGCGTTTAAGGATTGTGATTCTTCACAGGAGCTAGACTTTCAAACTCTTTGACAATTTTCTTTCTTGTAGTGTCTTGTGTAACAGAATTTGTGTTGAAATCTTACATGTATATGTATTAACCTAGTTTTGTGTTGCAGGCTTTGTAAAAAGAGGCCACTTTCATCTTACACTAGCTAATGGAATTATAAGACCCGAGAAAATTCCAATTTTCTGAAAAAGGGCAAAATCGTAATTTCGATAAAAATCCGAATTTTTTTTTCTAGATCTCGGATGACGAAACAGATTTCACTGTTGGAATCATCTCGCCAAAATCTCAACTATACGTCGAATTTCATCGAATTAGAACGATTAATTTCACGTTTTGAGCCTTGAGTGTAGTGCAAGTAAAACGAGGTTTGAAAACATATTGATGTGACAAAAGTCACTCTTACATGTCTTTCTTATGACACATGTTGCAAGATTAGAATGATGGAAATGGACGGCACAGAAGTGTGCCAAGTGTCAAATCGAGAAGGGACATGAATGACATTATTTGAATGTTAATGAGGAAAGGACAAAACAGATAGTGGTCATCTCCTACATTTGAAAAGCCAAAAGAAAACGTGCAGAGAGAAAGGGGGATGCAGTGAGTGAGCGTTTTGAAATCTAGAGAGAGAGAGAGCACCTTCTCTCTAAGATCGGTGATGGATCTTGGTTTCTTTAGAGCGAAGAAGGAAGAAGTTGCTCTGTGGCGAGGACTACGCGTGGGCATCAGGTTCTTGGAGTTCGACAAACTCCAGGTAGAGTAGAAGGTTATCCTACTTGTTTTAACCATTGTTTAAGTGTTTTGTTGATGGTTGAGTTGATTTAGCAGGCGTGAGGGCCGTTTGATCAGATCCCAAAACTTGGGATGGTGTTGGAATTTAATTTGGATGATCCACCGGACTGTTTGGGCATCTTAGGTGATGATTGCTTCATTAAATTGTGTTTTGGTGTGTATAGGCGGAAATAGCCGTAGTTTTGGGTTTTCAAAGTGGAATCGAGGTTTGTGAGTGGGCCATGGATGACCCACTTCTTTGGATTTATGGCGGTAAATAGTCGGAGTCGTGTGAATTGGACAAATCGTCCGTGTGTTGTGGCTTGAATTGTGTGAAGTGTGTTTAGCTCAGTGAACTAATTTGGGTGATGGTTGACCAAAATTGATATATTGGTGTAAATTGTGGTGAATTTGCATAACATGTTGTATGTGATTTAAATATGTTAATATATATCGTGAATATATTAGCGTGAATGTGTTGAAATGGCATGTCGTTTCATATGTAGGAGTAACCTAGAAATTAGGTGTGAGTGCATGACATAGATTTTACAGCGAACATGATTGCGAAAGGAATTTCACATGATGATTTTTGGAGAAATTGGGTTGGGAATAGTTCAACGGATCATCTCGGATGAGGACCATGGCCCATTTGGAAAGTTTCCACGACCAGTTCGCCTTAGATAGTTGATACTTTTACGAAGCCGATGGTGTGTTTTTCGAGAAACGACAAGTTTTGTTTTGAGCGATTATTTTCGTACATGGATTAGGCGAGTGTGGGGAGTCGGTGAGGACTCGGGAGACATGGGAATGGGCATGTAGACATTGATGGGATCACGTATTTACTTGGTGTGTGTTTACAGTGAATCATTGCATATGCACTTAGGTGGGGAATCGCCCATTTAGGGTAATTCCACTACTGGGCGATAGCTCACCCTGTCAAGGAATCTTATTTCAGGTATAGGGGGCGTCGAGAAGGCGGCTCACTTTAGAGGCCGATTTTGAAGAAAACCGGGTTGTGGCTTTGATGTTTTTGGAATAATATGTATTAGAATTGTAAATTTTAATATGTTTTTGTATTAAGAGTAATGTATAACTCTTGAATTATTGGAATATAGTTGGGTATATTTTGATGAATATTGGTATATGGGCCTAAGTGGCCATTTTTACTCAGGTATGGGTCTCGCGATACGAGACGTATAGATTTTCCGCGGGTTGACGGGTTGTCAGCCGGACACCCGAATTGGGGCGTCACGAGCAGTATCGAGCTTAAGGTACCACGAGTGCCAGGGCTTGGGGGACTTGGGCTTAGGCCACGGTCTTAGAGTGTAGAACTTAGGTATATGAAAACCTAGGGTTTGAGGGACTTAGGCTTAGGCCATGGTCATGAGGTGTAAGAACATCACCACTTGGTGTGGCTCGATGTAGGGTTAGGTATGTGATTACCTAGACAATCACGGGACAGGATTAAAACACTACATGCATTGTGTTTTATGTGATTGTTTGATGAATTTGGTGATTGATGTGTGAATGGTGTGTATAGCATGTTGATTGTTATGAATTGTGTGATTATGCTTGGTAGACCATAGGAGGAGAAATGCGGAAAATTAGGGTTGAGGAAAACATAACCCCTTCCTAAGTTTGAGGAGGTTTGAGGAGTTTGAAATTTTGGACACAATGGTTCAAAATTAAGCGAAAAAAAATAAAAAATTTGCGGATAGTAGCTCAGTTTTGAACAAAACGATTGGGTTTGTGGGAAATTTTGGAAATTTATTCCAGGTTTTTGCCTGAAAAAATGACTAAAATTTCACGGTTAAGAATTTTCTTTGAGTGGTATGATGCAGAGGTAGCAAAGAGAATACTTTGGGGTGGAAAAAAATGGGGTGAAGAAATTTTCCAAGGTTTTTTACAGTGTGTAAGCTGAAGAAAATTAAATAAAATAAATTTTATAAATTTATTTAGATTATCTTGGAGAATGAGAAAAAAAAATGGATATATATATTTTTGGGTGTTTTTCAGTAGCAGAAATGAAAAAAAAAGTGTGAAAAACGAAAAAAAAAAAAAAAAGGAGAAAAGGTGCGTGACGGTTGGGCTCTTGCCCAAAGCGTATCCTGATACAATGGAAAATTGTATTGTGACATAGCCTCCCGATATCACGGTGAAGCGGGAGTGCATGTCACGATACAATCGGATTGTATCGTGACAGGCGGCGGCAGCTTGGGCTAGAGGAGTGTGTCACGATACAATCTGTTGTATCGTGACAGGCTGAGGGCTTGGCTACTGGGGAGTGTGTCACGATACAAATTTTGTATCGTGACAGGAGAAGGCTTGAATGGCTGAGGGACCGTGTCACGATACAACAAATTGTATCGTGACCGGAGGCAGTTTGGCTTGGGAGTGTGTCACGATACAACCAGTTGTATCGTGACAGGCGAAGGCTTGATGGCTGGTGAGTGTGTCACGATACAGCCGTTGTATCGTGACAGGGGAGCAGAGGCTAGGCCACTAGGTTGTGTCGCGACACAGGGCCACAGTACGGCCGTGCAGCGCGTGTACGGGGTGCAATCTGGCCGTGCCCCGGGCTGCGATCACGGGGAGATGTGGGCGCCACGACACGACACCCAACGCGCATTGTGCGTGCGGCCTGGGCGCAGTGGGTGTGCAGCCTGGTCCGTTGGGTGTGTGCACCCGACCCGATTTGGACTCAGTCTGCATTCAATCTGTTTGGGACACTGTTCTTGAAACCTTTGTTCACAAATTTTTCAAAAAAAAAAAAAAATGAAATAATTTTTTTTGAAAAATAAAAATAAATAAAATATTGTAAAATGAAATTTTCAAAAAAATAAAATTTTGATGTTACAACATGTGATTTAATAAAATGAAATCATGTCTTGCATTTCCTACGAATGCAGGACATTGGAGTATAAAATATTTACGTATATGAGATAGTGTCTCGAAATTTGTGTTTGAACTTTAGAATCACACCGCATTGGAATAACGTGCCATTTGACATGCGCCCAGATGGCTGTCGGCGGGGCGTGGGGGGCGTGGGAGTGGTCGAGCCTCGTCGGCTTTTGACCGGCGGGCCTGTTGAGGCGCGTAGGGATTACGGTTGCCGTTGTCGCACGGGCATGTGTGTCTGGCCAGTGAGCAGGGGCGGGTCAAAGCGACCTTCGACGTTTAGAAACACATCTCATCCTCAAGTAGAGCGAGAGGGAGGAGTGGATGATATCACGAGGATATAGGTCTTTGGTACAAGAGGAAGGAAGATCCATCTTCTTCCCAGCCGGGAAAGCGAAGTGCGCTGCGAGGATATCTGAAGCCGGGGCGGAGGTCGCCGGGACGAGGCGAGGATGGGCTGTTAGTCGGGCGAGGCGGATGATGTGGTACTTATGTCGACAGCCTGGACACTTTCGACGGGATTGCCCATGGAGGCAGGAATCCCAAGGTTATGGGACACCTCAGTCCCAATCATCAGTGAGATGATCTAGGGTTGCCAGTCAGGATGGGTAGATGGTGTGCTACTGTGCAGTGACCAGACATATGAGGAGGATTGCCCTCAAAGGCGGGGATCGGGGTTTTGGGGCGACACAGTCGGTCAGTAGGACGGGAGAGGACCTGATTTGTTCCTCCGCCTAGTATGGAGTGGGGAACTAGTATCGGTTTTAGGGTGCCGCACCGGCCCCAGCCTTGCAGACGGTCACGCAGGTGGGGACCAAAAGCATAGGTCGAGAGTCGACCACAAGATTTGCGGGGCGAGTTCGAGTCATTTGAGGCGGAGGAGCGATGTTACCATTGCCTTCTTTGGGCATATGAAGCGAGATTGACCACAGGAGCGAGATCTCATGGTCTGTGGTAGAGCTTTGGACTAACCGGATAAACGGGAGTGTTTTACCCTTGCACTTGTTGACTAGGTAAGCGTTTAAATTGGATATAGATTCATTCATTGTTGCATCTTGTGATGGTTGGGCTTGCAGGAGTTGAGGCCCCCAGAGATGATAGGAAATTCTTCCCTAGGATCTAGGGTGAGAGTTTGGTGGATAATGTCGAGATCGTGAGTCGGGATCCAGTGGTGCAACTCATATGGTGGACCTTAGGGTGGTAGGCGTATTGGGTGTAAGTCATTCTTGACATGGATGAGTTGACAACCATCGGGTTGTCGATATTAGAACTTAGTCGGGTTGTCATACGAGCACGGTCTGGAGTTAGGTGAGTTACATATGCACACGTGGTTGGATGCGTATGCGTGGAATTCGGGATAATTCTTTTAAGGAGGGGAGAATGTAAGACCCGAGAAAATTCAAATTTTCTGAAAAATGGCAAAATCGTAATTTAGGTAAAAATCTGAATTTTTTTTTTCTAGATCTCGGATGTGAAATGGATTTGCTATTAAGAATCGTCTTGAAATCTAGCTAACAATTGAATTCGTCGGTCCAGGCAGTTGTGGAATTCAGTTTTGAGACGAGTGTAGAGGTCTGAGTAAGCGGAGTTTGAAGACTATATGATGTTGATAAAGTCACGCAATAAATGTACTCTTATGGCGCATGTTTGAATTAGAGATGATGGAAATGGATGACATTTTGCAGGAGGTATGCTAAGTGTCAAATCCAAGAGGAACGTGAATGACATTATTTGAATGTTATTGAGGAAAGGACAAAACATGAATAGTGGTCATCTCTGCATTTGAAAGCAAAAAGAAAACGTGTAGAGAGAGAGGGGATGCAGGTGAGCGTTTGAAATCTAGAGAGAGAGCGCCTTCTCTCTAGATCCGACCGATCGGACGGTGGTTCTTTGGGCCAAGAAAGAAAAAGGATTCTTTCTGGCGGGGGCTACAGCGTGGGGCACCGGTTTCTTGGGTTCGGCCAAGCTCCCAGTAGTGGGGTTTATCACTGCTTGTTTTCATCCTTGTTCCAGTGTTTTGTTAATGGTTGAGTTGATTTGAGGCCGTGAGGGGCCGTTTGATCGGTCCTAAAACTTGGGACCGAATTGTTGGAATTTTTGGAGCCTTTTGGACAGTCCACGGACTGTTTGGGCATCTTGGGTGATGATTTATGCATTAAATTGTGTTTTGGTGTGTATGAGGCCGGAAATGGCCATGGATTTCGGGTTCTCAAAGTGGAACCGAGGTTTGACGAGTGGGCTGCCCATGGACATCCCGTGAATTTTGGAATTTGTTAAAAGCAGGTCTCGAATTAAATGAATTGGACAAAAATCGTCCATGTGTTGTGGCTTGAATTGTGTTGAAATTGTGTCTAGCTCAAGTGAACTAGACTGGTGATGTGTCGACCCTAAGTGATATATTGGTGTAAGTGTGTTGAATTTGCATAACATATTGTATGTGATTTAAATAATAAATAATATAACCATCATGAATATATTACTTGCAGATGTCGAAATGACATAATGTATTTCATATCTGCCCAGGGTAACTAGAAATTAGGTGTGAGTCCATGACATGATTTTACGAAAAGCAAGACACATGGATTGCAGGAATTTCACGTGATGATTTTCCGGAGGAATTAGGTTGGGATAGTCGATAGATCATCTCGGGATGGGGACCATGTTGTTTTGGAAAGTTTCTGACGGTCGCTACCTCGGAGGAAGTAGTCGATACTTTTGCGAAACTGATAGTGTGTTTTGAGAACAACATCTTTTGTTTTGAAAGCTGATTATTTTCTCATACATGGCTTGACTTGAGTGTAGAGGAGTCGATAGGACTTGAGACATGGGAATGGGCATGTAGACATTCAAGTGGGATCATTATTTGCCCGTGTGTGTTTACATTGGATCATTGCATATGCATGGGTGGGAATGCAGTTTAGGGTAAATTAAACTCTTTAAGGCGATAAATTTCATGCTGTCGAGGAATCTTATTTACCAGTGAGGGCGTTGAAGACGGCTTGCTGAGGCGGATTTTGAAACTGGATTGTGGCTGATGTTTTGGAATAATATGTATTAAATTGTAAATTTTAATATGTATTTGTATTAAAATGTGTATAACTCTTGAACTATTGGAGTATAGTTGGGCTTATTTTGATGAGTATTGGTATATGGGCAAAGTGGCCATTTTACTTTCAGTATGAGACTCGCCGTCTGAGACGTATAGATTTGTTGTGGTTGTGGGTTGTCAGCGGGCCTTTTTGATTTGGGGGGCGTCACGGGAATTCATAGATTCAATTATCTCCAAAAAAATATTCCAAGATGGCTAGGATCCATTATTACATTTGGTTTCCACTCATGTTTTCCTCCTCCCTCCACATCCTTGGGGTGTAAATGGCATCAATCTCTCTACTACCCTGTCACGATCCACAATCCACGATTCACGAGTTCACACTTTGTTTGTATCTGAGAGATTCCATTTATTTATCCTCATTAGCCATTGTTGGCGTATCATTATTAAGCGAACCCTTGTCAAAATAAAATTGTAAAATTACTCACTTTGTTAGCGTAGTAGATGTGACCAAATCATCCCTCTCACGTCGAAGCCATGTATGACCCGAGCATAAGAAAAGATGAACACTTACATTATGTAGCTACCACTTGCTTTGGAAAGTTTCTCGGCTCATCAGTAGAGAAATTTAGAATCCCAATTTCATTCTATGTGTGTTGAGAAAGGAAGTATATAAAGAATAATTGTGCTCATTCCAAATCTTGAAAATCCCATATGTAAGAGATCTTACCTATAAGAGCCCAGAAATATTATGCTACATGTATAAGGAAAGGAATCAACCAGTGATAGTAAACATGCAAATGATTTTGGAAATATTAGTTTGAAGAATTCCATATTCATGCTTAAAAGAGGTAGAATAGGCCTTTGCAAATCATCATTAAGCACATAGAAAGGAGGTATTCTGGAGGAGCTATCTTTTTGGAAAGAACAACTGTAGGTACTACACGAAACTTTGATGTGAGCGTACACTTACTCCATTTGAGATGAAGTGATTGGGCATTATTGAACCCAAATGTATAGGAAATAAGAGGAGCTTAATTCAATGTTTCTTTATGGGATAGTTAGGAGAAGAGGCCCAGAGTGAGGGTATTGTCTCATTTAGAATCCCGATTATAGCACGATTGATAAATAATGAAACACCTTCATCCTAGGCTTAGCCCCACGGGACCACCGGGTGGTGTCAAACCGTGTAACTTGATCCTTGTATCACTCATTGTGTGTGTGCGTAATCTTTATCTAATCCAGAGTTATCTTATTATTTTGTAAATTTCTTAAATCTACGCACTACATATCTTAATAGGATTAACTGCCTCCCTTGTAAGTGCCTTACCAATTGATCTACAACATCTTTAAAGGCACTGTCATAACAAAAAAGTCACTATGTTTTCACCCATCACCACTCACATAAAACAGATAATGGCTGGGCTCTGAGGTTATCCCCACCAAAATTTGAGCAGACAAAGAATTCGCCTCTCTATCTACCCTCCCACTTGCTAGGCACTGACTTGGTACCATCAAATTAAAGTGACAGAGAGATCTGAATGGCAATCATTTCTTCAAGGACCATTCATACGTAAGTTTCAAAATTACCCTTACCTCTCCGTTGCCCCCAAGGGCCGTTTTTCTGTCTATACTACTTGTTCTACAAGTCTCTAGCTAGACCTTTGTTAAGCAAAGTTCCTGGCCTCATTAGGCCAGGTTAACAGGTTTCTTCTTTGTTATCTTTTCTATATTTGTTCTTCCTTTTTTTTCTTATTTAAAAAAATTATTTGGTGAAACTACTCTTGTTGGCGTTAGGATAATGCCAGTGATTATGATAGATGGAGGAGGTAGTATCAATATGAATCTCAGAAATAACCCAGATTATTTATTAGGGAGGAAAAGATTGACCAACTACCTGTCATTCAATATGCATACGGACGTGGCAATGTTTCACTGGGAAAGGTCCGTGTTTTGTCTTACATCCGATTAACATCTTAAACTTTATTTACAGTTTAAATAGGTCTCTATAATTTATTTTCTTAGCTTAAATTAGTTCATGTCATGACCGATATCATTAATGTGATTAAACGATATTAAAAGGACCCTTATATATTGACATGGCATTTATGTGACAGTGAATCCATTCTCCTATCTTATCTCTTTTGTCTCTTTCCTCCTCTTTATTTCCTTCTTTCTCTCATTGATTGGATTCTCACCTAATATCGTTTCACTACCTTAAAAGTATCAGTCACGATAAATACTAATTTGAACTATGATTATAAAAGCATATTTAAAACGAAATGAAGTTGCAACGTATAAATGAGATATTAGGAAAACACGAGGGAGTTCGTACCTTTTCCCATGTTTTGCCTCCCCACTTGACTAGTTAATGGACCAAGACCAAATTAAGGAGCTCTGGTGTTTCTATAAAAAATAATTAGAAAATCAAAATCTAAAAAAGGAAATCAAGGCATGTTTGATTTTATTTTTAAATTGTTCTTAGAATGATTTAGAAAAAATAAAAAGCATTATTTTGGTGTTATTTGAAAGCTCTTATTTTACGAATTTAGTGTTTTTTTTTTTGTCAATAGTTTCTTAGAGTTAGAATAAAAAAAATTTATGAGCAAAATATATTGTATTTTCACTTGTGCTTAATTTTAAAACAAAAGCAGTTTTGAAAACAATAATCAAACATGCCTAAACAGACCTAATTTTTAAAAAAAAAAAAAAAAAAAAAAAAAAAAAAAAAAAAAAAAAAAAAAAAAAAAAAAAAAAAAAAAAAAAAAAAAAAAATTTTGCCCTTATATTAAATTTGGATACTACGATGTAATACTCTGTTTTTAAAAGGATTTTAAGTTTGGGATTAAAAGGGAAATCAACTAAAGAACTACTCATAAAAATTATTTAATTTTGAACAAATGAAAATTTTATTTGTGAAATGTTCTTTACTAAAAATAGTACTTAAAAGTTAAAAAGAATTAGGTAGTACTTAAAGTTCAATAAAATAGCACTTAGGGTTCATAGGTAGTACCTAAGAGTACTTTAAAGGAGCATTCTAGTAATAAATTCCGATTTGCATAAAAACTAAAATGCTTTTTGAATAAGCAGCTAGCTGTTAAGCTGATTTCAATTTTGTGGATTCTGGTTTTCTAATTGTTTTCGAATGAGAGAACACAGAAACATACTTTTCCTACAAATAAATGAATGTTGCTACAGGGAATGCACCACGATGGCCATTTTGTTCCATGAATGTTATCTTAGAAACCACTGATCCTCGACAGCAGCTTCTCAAAATGAAAGAGATGCTTCCGGACACGGTATGCGTGTAAACAGTAGAGTAGAGCAGCCACCGTTACAGCAGAAAAGGATAACAGTGTTAACTTCCAGAAGTCCTGATAATAATCCAATTATTCAAACAAAGTCAATGCAAATTATACAGATAACACAGTAAGATATTAACAGTGAATGAGATGATTTCGTATTGCAATCCTTGAAGATGAGTGCAGGCTAATTCTTATTATGGATTTACACTTTACATGACACTTCAATTTAAAAAATGAAATCGATGGTTAGAAGTTCATGAAATGGAAAGGAAGAACACTTCAAACTTTCTCTGGTGTAACAGAAAATGAGTAGAATGTTTAAGAGGAACCAGGTTGAAAATGAATGAAACAGACAACAGTATGACTATGTTTGGTTCCTAGAAAGCGTTAAAGAAAAAACGAGTGCTAAGAAAAATAGTTTTCTCATAGTAAAGAAAGTTAAGTTTTGATGATGCCTAAAATAAAAATGGGCCCACAGGCCCAGAACATGGGCCCAGGGAACAAGCCTTAAAGCAGGCTGGTATCCTCCAAGAGAGAGGTAGAAAAGCTTTACCCGAGGACTTGGCATGCGATGTCACCAGATCCCACAGAGGCTTGGGCGAAATTTCGAAAATGGCACAATGGGCGAACTAATGACGAGAGGATAATCAGTTGTACTTTGATGGCACGAATATACGCCGTGATCCGTCTCTAACAAGGAAAGAAAGATCTTCCCGCGATTACGGCTCTCTAATTATCCTCACAATATCTAGTTAGAGATAAGGAAAGAAGATCCGCTATACGGTGGGAAATCTTGTATAAATCATCCGATAATAAGGAAAATGTTATGATCGCCGCATAAATACCAAATAATCCTGCCCAAAAAGAAAGTGCAGCGATCATAGCGCCATAAACGGTTGAATTCTTTCCCTTTCCATAGAGAAAGTGGCTGGGCATCGGAGAGCCGTGACACCCTCGCGAGACCATCCAGTTCATTGCGGGTTCTTGGGTACATGGCGATCGGCCAAACCAGATCGACCCGATAGCCCATCTGAGGCTCTTGCGATGTCGAGAGAAAGAGTGCCATCGGTTGGCGTCGTGCGTAGGAATGAAGCGTTTCTTTCTGAATAAAAGCCGATTTCTTAGTGGTGATGGTATTAACTGAAACATGAGCAAGTCGCTAACCCCAGGGGCCCAGGGCTAATAGGTGGCGTTGACGATCGGCAGGCGGGAGGCGTTCGAGACTCTCCACTCTTGCTAGCGGGGATGGAGGCCCTCGGGTCGTCGATCGTATCTGGCGGGGAGTTGACAAAACTCGGGGCGGTGCGGCAACCACGGGATAGACTGACGAGGCCCATGGAGGCCACAATACTATACCACAAGAGGAGCAACAACACCTCGACGCCCCTCGAGATGATGACATAAGAGGACAAAATGGGTGGACGGAGGGCATGATCCGGAGGCAGTCGAAAGCGAAGGGCGGCTCGGCGGGGACTGTGGTGAGGCCCGACCCATCGTTAGAGGAAAGAGGAACAATCTTGAGACGGCCCAGTTTCTAGGATATCAACCAGGCTTAGCCATGTGAAAGGCGGTAAGAGTTCGAGCCACGGTTTCCATGGACGCTTTGAATGCAATGGCTTGGAATCCGTTCACGGCCAGAATCTTGCACTTCCCTCTCCTATAAAGTTCGGGATGTCTTTGCCGAACCTTTTGATGGAATGAAGGACCACATGAAATTTGCCTCAGCGCTACGAGAACCGGTGGAGCTACATGGATATCAAGACCCTAGTGAGATCTGGCCTTTGCCATTACTCTTAAAGGCTTTCGGCCTTGGCATGTTGACGAGGCTCCTTGACCTCGATCTGCGTCGCCCGAGGAACTCTCCGTACTTGCGTGTCCCTTCATCGGGCGGGACATGCAGGGGTCGAGGCTACCTGGCGGCCCAGTAAAGCGAGGCCTTGAAAAACACGAGGGTCCCTCGTCCGAGAGGTTCAATTCGAGTCATAAGAATTGGACATCAGGATGAAAAATTAGTATACCACCTTTATAGCGAATTTGTTATCTGATCAAGACCTAATGCTCTTCGTCTCGAAGAACCCTCGGAGACGAGCAGGCCGAGGTGCTCATGGCCAGAAAAGTACATCAGCGGTGGGAGGCCCTTATGTCTGAGCGGAAAGCTCTTCCTTGCGAAGGAGAAAAGCAAGGATGAAACGGGCCAAAGCCCCGGGAGGCCGAAGAAGCGACGAGTCCAGCGGTGGGGGCGGGGGAAGGCGGTCGATCCACACGAAGAGAACGCGTCGAGGGGACCGGCTTGTGTCCACTGACTTGGGCTGCGGTGGGTATCCACCTCAGCAGTTCACCCCCCTGATGGCCTCGGTATCTCAAGTCCTAAACGAGGTACAACATGAGAAGCTTTTAAGATGACCATCTTAGATGAGGACGGACCCATCCAAAAGAGACATGACCAAGTATTGCGACTTCCACAGAGATCACGGACATGGACGGTGTATTCAAATTGAAAGAAATCAAATTCACGATTCGATGTGGACATCTCCCATTTGTTACGTGGCTCTGAAGATCGGAAGCGGGCACCTCCCTCCACCACCTCGTCGTAGGCCTTGCTCAGCATTAACAACCTCTGAGAGAGATCAACGTGATTTCTGGGGGGTTCGCCGAAGGTGGGGAGTCTAGTTCAGCCAGTAAAGCCCACCTATGCAGCTTCAGATAAGGGGAGACACTAGAGGTGTAGGCCGTGTCCAAGCTCCCTCGATTGGATACCACCATAACCTTCTTGGATGCTGACTGGAAGGTGCCCAGCGCCCCATTGACTCATTGTGATAAAGGCGCCGTAGCACATAAGCAGTCAAGGTCTGTCGACAACGAAGCTGTAGGCATCATCTTGGCGTCGGCATTTGACAAAATGGGCATTGGAAGAAGCAGGCGGTAGGCATCCTTAAGGAATTCTATGGAGAAAGTCTGCTCACGGGATCGGTACAACTTGTGCTCACTCTAGGAGACCCTCCATGCCAGGTTACAACGATGACAAAATTCCTCATCGTGGAAGCCCCATCATTACAACATATTCTTGAAGTGAGCCTTTCCTCCAATGCCATAAGGGCCATCCTCCGCCCTATCCTTATGGTGCGTCAAATTCCTATAGAAAATGGGGTAGGAAGGCAGGAGACGGCGGACAACGAGTCTTCGCCAGGTGTCGATGAAGCGGCGATTGACAGCGTCACGCAGCGGATGAGCGCTTCGATGAGACCACCCGAACTTGACGCAGATAACACCCTCGGAAGAAGCTGGAACTAGTCTGACTCGGCGACCCGACTAGAACACCTCGCTACATCGGATCCGAGCTAGTCGAAGGCGTCGAACCATAAATCCACTTCTTAAAGCGAATGTGGAAGTATTCGCTTAAACAGATGACGTAGGAGGAATTATTAGCGGTCATCACCCACAAGCTAAATGTCGACCCTTCTTCAAACACAATTAAGCGAAGAAGAAGCTTACTTGAGAGAAACGGCGATCAGCAGAAGAGAAATTCGACAAACTTCTCAAGCCCAGGGCTATGCGGGAAGTAGATTACGGCCCGGTTGGCTAACGTAGTTCTCGTCAAAAAGGCTAATGGAAAATGGCGATTGCATTGATTTTACTGACGTCAACCAAGCTTGTTTGAAAGATAGTTTTCCCCTACCTCGAATCGACCTCATAGTAGACGCCACCTCGGCTTGCGAGGCTCCTTAGCTTCTTGGAAGGCTTTCTCGGGCCACAGCCGGATCGGGATGGACCAGCGACCAAGAGAAGACCTCATACCGCTGGTAGACCCGGGACGTATTGCTATCAGGTGATGCCTTTTAGGTTGAAAAACGTCGGGGCCACTTATCAGAGGCTATTAAACAAGATGTTCCCGAGAAGCGGTCGGCACATCCATGGGTGTATATAGATGACATGCTAATTGGTCGGTCGAGGCGGGGCTTCGCAGCCACCTAGCCGGGCGTTCGGGTCTTGAAGGACTCTGAGATGAAGTTAAGCCCGACTAAGTGTGCTTTGAGGAGTCTGCTTGAGGGGAAGTTCTTGGGTTTGATAGTTAACAGCCGTGAAATAGAGGCCAATCCAAACAAAATAAGAGCCATGTTCGACATCTGACCACCCTCGAAACACTAAGGGTGCTTGATCGGGAGAATAAGCATCTTTGGAGAAATCGCTTTGTAATGCTGAATCCAGTGACAAGTGTCGACTCTTAACTAAATTCTAAAAAAGGCCTTCCAATGGGATACCCACTATGAGAAGGTGTTCACAGTGATGAAAACCTACTTAAGCTCTCCCCCTATTTTGGTAAGTCCCTTCAAGGGAGAACTCCTCACGCTCTGCTTAAGCGGGTTTAGACTTCTCGACTAATTACCATCTGGTTAGAGAACGGGGCCAGAACCTATGACGATTATTATTCTGTGAGCTGCGAGAGGAGCAGAGTAAAGATACCCGAAGATGGAAAAACTCGTCCTAGCATTGGTGACCACCGCAGGAAGACTTAAGTATCTTCCCGAGCCCACCTTGTCGAATTCCAACAAAACACCCGATGAAGCAAATATTGCACAAACCAGAAACCTTTGGAAGATTGGTGAAATGGGCCATAGAGCTGAGTGAGTTCGATATCAGATATAAGCCAAGAATAGCGATCAAAGGGAAAATTTTGGTAGATTTCATCATGGAATTCACCTCGATAGAGCCCATTTAACAACGCCCATTTCGCGCTCCAGGCCGCAGCCCGGAAGTTTATCCGTAGATGGGGCCGCCAATGCCCATAGAAGTGGAGCAAGCTTGATTCTGACCTCCCCAGATGGGATCGACATGGAATATGCACTCATATTCGGATTCCAAGCCTCTAACAACGAAGCCGAATATGAAGCCGTCATTGCTAAACTAAACCTCGCCCACTCTATGGAGGCTGATCAACTGGAGGTATGCAATGATTTTCAGTTGGTGGTGAAACAGATAGAAGATGACTACGAAGCGAAAGGCGAAAAGATGATCCGTTATCTAAAAAAGGTACGCGAGTTGCTCAAAAAATTCGTATGGTTCGAATTAGGACACATCGAGAGGAAGAATTCACGGGTGGACGCCCTAGCTAAGCTAGCGACAGCACCACAAGAAGATTTGGACATATGGGTTCTAGTCGAGCACCTCATGGAACCTTCAGTAAACGTCAACAGTGACAAGGTCCTCTCAGTAATGCCCGCACCTAGCTGGATGGATCACATCTGGGACTACCTATTGAACGAGATATTGCCAAGCGACTCGAAGGAAGCATCTAAATTAAGTAGGTCGGCCCGGTTGCTCTTTTGCGGGGACCAGCATAAATGGGGTTTTTCCGCGCCTCCTTAAATGCATAGGAGAGGAAGATGCCGCTCCGTACTTAGGGTGCGAAGGCATCCGCGACAACCATGTCAGACTCGGGCCTTAGCGGGAAAAACCCTTAAGGCGAAATTCTTGTGTATCTTCCAAGGCCACCCGCGTAACTAGTCAGAAAGTGTAGAATCTACCAAGAGCATGCCAAGATCTCCCATCTCCAAGCCGAGTCACTAACCTCGATCATAAGCCCCTGGCCTTTTCAGCAGTGGGGATTAGATATACTCGGGCCCCTACCCATTGGAAGGGGTCAATTTTCTACTGATTTATCGTCTTAATGGCTACAAAAAGGAGCTCATCCACACCTCCGGGAGTTATTCTTGCGTGATGAGTATAGGAGTACCTCCATCTCATTCGAATTATCAAATCTCCATCCATTTCATCTATTTGCCCCAGGCCAGATTTAATGCCTGCCTTGCCCTTTCACATTCATCTGGACCTTGCATTCTTGATTATAGACTATGATCATATTCAGTAATAAGATCTTTTTTCTTCCCTTACTATTACATCACCTTTACCCATGATTACTTTAGCTAAAGGATCTCAAACCATGGCTAAAGAAATTGGTTCGACATGACCTCTTCCTTCCATACCCTTTACTTATGTCCTTTATGTTCCTAATTCTCCTTTTAATCTGATTTATATCAAAGTTGACTCATGACTTTAATTGTTTCATTACCTTTTTTGATAACTTTGTCACATTGTGGGCCGAGATGCAAGGAGGACAGATAGCATAGGACGTGAGTTTAGGGGCCTTTTTCATCTCATTTCGCCTTCATCTTCCCTTTGCTTGCATTTCTATGGATACTTGTTAAGACGAATCACATATCTGAATTTGAAAACACCATCGTCGAGGATTATCATCTAATCCGACCATGACATAAAAACTTGTTACTGAATTGAGACTTGCTACCAAGGACTAAGTAAAGTCTTAGTAATAGAGCGTCAAAACTTGTTAAGACCAAATGCTATATGCTCATAAGAAGAATTGTTTTGTCACTGAACTCATTTAAAAATTTAGTTAGGTCTTAAAAACTGCAAGTGCAAAGGTCATACAAGTAATAAAGTGGATCTATAAGTTCGGATATCGTTCCCACAGAGATTGAAAAGAATTTAAACTAGCTACCTAACTACTCCAGGTTCTACACTATTTGAGCGTTCGAGTTAGAAAGGGTAGTAACCTATTAAAGATTTTAATAATTGGAATCTTACATTTTAAAATAAAAGAAAAAATAAAAATAAAATCCTAAATAATAACTAGAAGTAGACAAATTATTCTTTGAGAGTAGACGCAAGTTTCAGCTGCTTGGCAGAGTATCAATTCTGCATCATAATCCTCATTCTATTTTCCCTTGAGTTGGAATCGAAATTTGTCGAGAGACCAGTGTTATACTTTGGATTCCTCATACAACCATACTTTTCAGGAGTGAGATTCATGTTCATTCCTAAAACATGATTCTAATCAATTACTTGTAATTAGAATTTCTCTGTAAGATCTGGGTATTTTTCTTTTCCAATACTTCATACTCATTTCTTATGACTGCAGATTTCTTGCTTCCCAAGATAGGGCAATTGCTAGATTCCTACAAAATGAATGATGTCTCATCCTTAAGATCTGAAAGAGTTTTCTCTTTTCTTGATTAGATCTCATGCTAACACGGGATCAAGATCGTTCTTCCAGACCAAGGAGAGATCTCTAATTGATTAAATTGATATATCACTCAACCCATTCTCAACCCATGAGCAAATTGATTTATCTAAGTAACTTTGAGCTCATTGGTTCTTCAATATTAGTCTAACATACCCCCAGAAATGTGATCTAGGCTCTCGGGAATCTCCATCTCTTGTATTAATCGCTCAAAGGGCCTCCTAGAAATCGAGCCGAGACAATAGTAATTTCATGGGTATAAACTCTTTAAAATTGAGAGCAGTCAATTTTCAAAAGCGACACCATTGAATAAATTCAACATTCAACTCGAAATTTTCTTCTCCTTAGTGCGAGAAAAGACCATAACTAACATCATTTCGCAGCGAGGATTGCGTCGCCAGCGGATTACAGAATACATTGAAATACCGATCAGGAAAATTCCTTCAAGCTGATCAACGGAAAGAAATGATTTCAGTTTTATGCAGATTCATTGAATTCAAATAGTAATTGTAAAGGAATTTCATCATTTAATTTCAACTTCAAAACTTCTAACAAATCACTGTTTCAGATCCAGTGAACTAATAAAAAAATCCTATGCTAACTCTAATCTAAGAAAGAAAGAAAATAAAAATAAAAAGAAAAGAAAAGAAAAATACAATACAAAGAGTCCTCAGCTCCCCAGGTACTCTGATTCGTTTAATGCTGACTGACTGCCTCGCTTTCCGCAATCGTTTCTATTTATAGAGCCCTAAAAGTTTGGGCCTTAACTTCAATGTTTTTTTTATGAATCCCTAAATTTTAGGCACGATTGTACCGGTCGCAGCAGAGAAGTTACGTAGTGTGAGTTTTGAATTTGTTGCGGGTTTTTTGTTGCGACTAAGCGGTCGTATGTGTGACCTATTTCCTGTGTTCTTCCTTGGATTTCAGTGTGACAGTGTTTTCTTGGTCGCGATAATGATGTTGGTATGCTTTAAAATTGAATGTATGTGGCTGAAATCAGGAAGAACACAATATGATTGATAAATGTAGGCTTGATGTGTAAAATGTATACGCCTATGTGCGCAAGTGCACGCGTCGTATCAAGTAATACAGTGTACCTAAGTACGGATATCGATCCACGGGGAGAAGTGCGTTGACTACTGAATTTAGCCTTTGAATATTATCTGGACGTAAGCTTTGAGTGACAAATTAACTAATGTGTGAAATTAAACTAAACTAATTTATCTTAGTAAATTATTGTATTGTGGAGACTAGGGCTATGTCTCCCCCTGCCACTTTTGATGGATTACTACCTAGAGGAATTACTATTCAGTCTATCCCTGACTTGTTGTGACAGGGGTGATCTTGCCTCTGAGATACCCTCTCTCGAGTGTATCAAAGCCTATCTCGCTAACAAGGTTGAGTGTATCTCTATCTCACCCCAATGCTCGAAATGTAATTGTTCTAACCTGTCGCCACCCTCGGAATCCCGGGATGTCCCTTTATTTCTTAGGAATTGGCCAGAAATTCGCTCTGTCCAGATCCACAGGCGTCCTCGTCTCTCGATCTCAGATACCCAGTCAAAACATGCCAATGTTGGCCGGTATCCACATGTATATAAATCACGGATATAAGAGCAAATACTAGAGTCATAAATAAGCTGAATAATATAAAATCCAAATCTTTAATCCATGCAATTGTGATAGGGTTCAACAAAACCCTAGATATGAATCTAGAACATACTAAACGTAATTACACACGTGACCGATCTATAAAACATCGCGAGTTTTATCGAAAGAAGAAAATACAAGTAGGTCTCTTCTCTCATTGATGCGGGTGTTGCTACTCGCTTTCCATACTTGTAGTGATGCGTTTTTCGATCCCCTTGTTTTATGGTCCCTTTTCTTTTAATGATGGTGAGGCAGAAATCGCACTGACGTCGCGATGTTGAGGCGTCGCGACGTTGGCCACTTGTTGACTTCCTCTTCTCGTTGACCCGACGTCGCGTTGGGGCGTCAACGTTTACGCCAACTTTGCTTTCTTCTCTACGCTCTAAATGGTCCCAAAAGCGCGTTCTACACTATTCACACAAAATGCAAGAATCAGATATCGGGCTATAAAATGCATATTTAACTGTAAAATAACGCTAAAACCATAAAACAGACGCGGGTATGGCATGAGTGTTTTAGGCACTCATCACACCCCCAAACTTAGTTTCTTGCTTGTCCCCAGGCTTAAAGAGGCGAGCTCTAAGCAGGACACACTACCTACATACTATAACCTAACACTAAGATTGTGATGCACATGCTGACAGACGAAGGATCAAAATGGACTGACTCACAATTCTTGCCTTTTTGTTCGAATTTCAGGGGATCCGTAAGGGTGTTCGACTTTCGAAAGAATTCGTTTGAACTCGGTGCAGTTGATAAGCGCCTCAACCTCCGAGGTAATCAATAGTGTAACACCCCAAAATATACCCTAGTTGTTTTCAACATGTTTAAAATTATTTTGTAAGCATAAATAAAATTTTATAAATTCCATCTGAAAAATGGAAAAGTTAGGAAACCGAAAAATTGTACAAGACTTAGACAAACGTAATTTGTCCAAAAGGGGCATAGACATGGATTAATAAGATTAGAGGCTAGAAATACAATTATGGGAAATTAGAATACAAATAGTCAAAGTGGAAGGACTAAAGCTAAATAACCAAGCCTTCACTATAAATGAGAGGAGACCAAAAAATAATTCATTTTTGGTCTCCAAGTAAAACTTCGGGAAGAAGAGGAGGAGGAAGGAGAAGAAGAGGAAGAAGGAGAATCAAGCGAGGTATGGATTCTTGTATGGATAAATGGCTTTTGTTGAGGAAATTGTAAGGGATTTTGGTATGATTTTGTACATGAATTACTTGGGTATGATTGCTAGGGTTTTCCTTGAAGAGTTAAATTGGTTCCCTTTCTAGGGTTTGTTATTAAGACATCCCAACTCTAGATTTGAAGTTTGGTTGAAAATCCCTAGTTGATAATGTTTGAATATGGAATCCTTCACAGATTCAAGGTTTTGTAATTAGGTGAACTTGGTATAAGATCACTTGGATTCTTTAACTAATTAAAAGTAATTGTGGAGGATTTCATGTTGATTTTGATGAGGAGTGAAATAAGTGAATTGTGAAAGAAAAGTGCATGAAAAATGGGTAAATCACCATTTAAGATGTGTTGAACACAATGCATTTACACCTTTGAACACATGCTAGAATTACGGGTGATGCGATAACCAAATTTGTACCGGTATAGCCCTCGGGCCAGAGACTTGTCTGAGTCTGGTGGTCTACATTTGTTTTTTGTTTGTTTTCGCGATATTAATAATCATTTGGAAGTATAGAAAGGATGAAATTAGTGAAATGTATCGTACCTCGGCCTCGGCGAGTTGATCAGGAGCAAAGTTCATGCCACGATAATAAGATAGGAAGTTTTGAACACATACAATCGCTGAAATGCCTAAGACTAAGTATTAAATGACCGCCGACATACACGTACGACGTGGGCGAGCCGATCCTTGATTGGTGCCCGGTTACTCTAGTTAGTGCTCATCTGGCGATTGAAGTGCCGGTATACGATTAGTGCTCGGTATACTGATTAGTGCTCGGCCTGATTGAGTGCCAGGTACTCGATTGGTGCTCCGGCACTCTTGATTAGTACTTTGGTACTCACGATAGTGCTCTGACATTTCTGTCTGGTAGTACTCTGACCTCTTGTACTTATTAATGCTAAACACCCTGTCACATTTTAGTGCTCAAACACTCTGATTAATGCTTGGTACTCTTGATTAGTGCTCAAGCACTCTGATTAAGCCAGAGTACTCCTGATAGTGCTACGGCACTCCTGTCTTGTTAGTGCTACGACACTCTGTCTGATGGTGCTACGGCATTCTTATCTTATTAATTTGCGGCACCCCCTGTCTTCTGATTAGTGCTGGCACTCTGTTCGTGCCCGGCAATCTGCTGTGCTACGGCACTTAGTGCGTATGTATCTTCGGATACTTATTGTCTTTGTGTCTTACACTTTAATGCTTAACATTACAGGTATTCACATAGTTATGGTAATAACCTAGATAATGATAGAGGAAACAAATGTGTATCGTTCATTCATGTACAGCCAGGTATTACGAATAAAATAAGCTCTGTAACTCCTACGGGAGACTCGAATAAAAATAAGTCTGTTATAAGCATAAGTCCGTAATGTCTAGAATAAGCTCTGTAACTCCCTCTTGGAGACCAGGAATAAACATAAGTCCGTTATAAGCATAAGTTCTGAATAAGAATAAGCTCTAGGACTCCTACGGGAGATCCGAATAAGTATAAGCCTGTTATAAGCATAAGTACTTGTATAAGTCTATGATATGAATGCATGCAATTTTTGATATCTGTTATTGTTATATGATGAACATAAATGTATACATGCATATTACATATGTTTCCCACTAAGAGTAAAGCTTAGCCTGAGGTTTTAATCAGTGTAGGTACGGAGAAGAGCGTCCAGAAACTTCGCATCCTACAGGGCCAACACACGAGTAGGGGTTCATCAGTATTGGGTTCAGTGCTCTGATCAGTAATTGTAAATGTATAGTTTTGAATATGTAAATGGGACTCGATGCGTACATATGACCTTTGTAAATACCTCTGATTGGTAGTTTTATTTGGACTTTTGTATATGATATGTTGATATATTATAAGACTTGGATATACCAATGTACGATTAAGCGGTAAGAATCTAGTATATGTTCCTTTCAGAACTCGATTCGGATCCATGTCGGGTCGGATAGGGTCGGGAGTGTGACAAATAGCCTTTCCCAAAAACAGACTATGTGCATTGAATACGTGACCTCTAGCATATACCTAGGTTCTGACACCCCCAAACTTGAGTTCAACTCACCTAGCTGGGAGAAACTAACTATGGAAGGATAGGAACACACCGTTTGTAGTCATTGAACATACCTACGTGTGAAAGAAAAACTAGTGCCCATAAGTTTATGTTAAGTGTTCCTGTAGGGGGGATTAGTTGGTGACTCCGCGCAATTAGTTCGACATGACATTCGGTTCCCCTCGAACTTCACTTTGAACATTCAATAAAACCTAAGGGCCCTAAGTTAATGAAATTTCCATCTCTTTGTCCTCTGTAACCGGAGCGGTGAAGTCGATGGCTCCCGGTTGGTTGAACGAGGGCATTAGGCTTTGAAGGCCCTCAGTTGTGCCGAGATTACGATTAGAAGATCCAGCATTACATTCATATGTTTCTTTTCTTTTCTTTTCTTTTTTTTTTTTTGGCATACCACAGGGTCATGCGTGTTGTGTGAGTGTGATAGGCTCGTTGAGAAATGGTTTCTTGAGTATCTCGGGGTGATTCACTTGGTCTCCCTACCTATTCAACCTGAAACTCCCGAGCATCTAACACCCTACGAATCCTTTCTGGATTTATACTATGTTCGTCCATGATGATTGTGGGCTCGGTCAAAAGAGATCCTTGACTCTCAAGCATGGCATCACTCACACACTACCTAAACACTCTCAACGTCAACATATCCTAATACCAGGGACTCCCAGTGACTAGAAACAACAAAACAGAAAAATGACCAACCATAAAAAAAAAAAACTAAACATAGGACTCGGCATACTAAAATAACCAAACATAAACTAAACCTAACTAAAGCAGGAGACACGAAAAAAAAGCGTGACAGATTATACTAATCTAACAAACCGTCACCACCCACCCAAGCCAGGTGTATCGGTGTCCCCACGGCTATAAAAGAACAGAGAGAGGTGAAGGGGCTTCCTGGTGATCGGTAGTCTTGTGGCCTGAATTTGTGGCGATAGCGGTGGTAGTGGAAGTGAAGCCGACGGCCCCAGTCTGGAGGGGCTGCGGTGCAGAGATAGTCGCTGATTGGCTGGGACTGATGCGCATCGGCGCGGAGGGCCTCCACATCCTAGGTAATGAGGACTCGGTGCTCCTGGGTCTCGTCCCAGAAAGCATCGAAGCGGTCAGTGAGGGTGAGCATCGGGTCCTCTAGGTCAAGGGTGGGGCCCCGGATGGGGCCTCCCGGGGACGGCTGAGGTGGTGGAGTGAGTGGATGGCCGACGAGCGTCTCCCTGGGGATCGACCGGGAGGTCAAAATGAGCCTGATACTCTCGAAGCTCATTCTCGTCCGAGGGTTCATTGCCCGAGTCGTACACTCCCTCAGGGCGTGGTACACCCGGTTTGTCACGCTTGACCATTATAACTTTAATGGGGTGTATCCACGCCTCATTGTCCTTTAAGGGAACCCCGGCTCGCTTGCATAGACCGTATATGAGAAAGGGGTGCCCCAGGTTCATTTTCGCGTCCTAGTTATGGAGGATGACATCCTCGATAACTTGCCCAACATTGAAGGGTATGTCCTGGATGATGGCGTAGTTGAGCAGGGCACGCTTGGCAGTCACTTCACACACGTTAGTCGTCGGAATGAGATGCGACGTGATGAAGTGATGCCATACCTTGGGAATATAGGCTAGATGTTTGGCCTTGAAGTGCACGGCGTGCTCTTCACTATTGAGCTTCCCTCCCACCAGCCCGTTGGTCGAGGACCGGAGGACCTCGGGGGAGTAGTCGGCCTCTCATAGGCGGGTAAAGACTCCGGGGGACGATTCAAGATTATAGAATTGGTTGATAGACTGCGCGCTGAAGTCTACTAGCACACCACGCACCTGGACCTTTTTTGATACATGGGAGGCGAGGTTGGCGTAGAATTCTCGTACCACACTCATCGCAGCTGGACGAGGTGGTTGGCATAAGCGCCACTTCATCACTTAATGCCAATAGTGCTACGAAAGAAGTCGTCGGGGTGGTGGAAGCCCTTTTCTTTGATGAAGACCAATTCTTACAAGTAATTTGCACGCAAACCCAGATGGCGACATCTCGTTGACAAACTTTGTGAGTCAAATTGATCGGATCCTCAACGGCCCATTCTGTTTAGTGATCGACTTGCATTTGCCCGCGGCATGGAGTGTAGGGGTGGAGTGCAGACTCTCTAAGCTCAAGGGACACACTTTGGGGCGAAGGAGCAAAGGAGGCCCGCGCCTAGGTGACCTACAGACAATAGGTCGAGCACTGGAGGGTGCCACCAGCGCGGGCCAGAGGGTTGGAATGGCAACGGGAGGCGCCCGCGACCCTAGGGGCACCTCTTGTGCCGTCGGGCTCGACCCGGACCACGGGAAGGGAAAGTTGGTGCAACTTGGAAGGAGGATCAAACTCTCTTTAGGAGCCCAGGCAAGGACGGGGTGAGGGCACCCGACCCCGAGTGCCGAGTTGTGGTGGAATGTCGCGAGATAAGGCGTAGGGCGTGTGGGTGTGCTAAAGGCGACGGGGTGGTCGAGCGGCGACAATGGAGAGTCGCGGGAAAGTTAGGCAAGGGTAATGCGTCGGAGGAGCAAAAAAAAAAAAAATATAGGGCATGCGGTGATATAGCGGGGGATAGCGTCGCGGCGTTCGGGCTCAAGGTTCTGACGTTCGGAGGCTATAAATCAACATGCGGCGGCGTTGAGATCGACATTTGCTGCGTTCCAAAGAATGGTAAAGCCCGTGTGGCGGCGTTGAGATCTAACGTTGCGCGGCGTTCGGAGAGGTCTTTGCCAGCGTGCGGCGTTGAGATCCAACGTCGCGGCGTTACGAGCTTGGTTTTGCAAGGTTCGAACTAGCGTCGCGCGTTGGGAAGCAACAATCAGCGGCGTGGCGAAAACGAAAATGCAAATTTTCAACAAGGTTCACAAGGTATGAGAAAAACCCCCCCTAGTGCAATTTTTGACCCTTACAAACTTCAAAATGAGTTTCTCGGCGGATCCTCCACATTAATTTACGCCTCGGGCCTGAAAATCGCAGCGAAAAGATCCCGATTACGGAAAGAAATAAAAAACGAACCAAAATTAAAACACCTGATAAAATTAAACTATGGAAAGAAAAATTTTAAGAAAAGCTTGGGTTGCCTCCCAAGAAGCGCTTTGTTTAATGTCGTTAGCTCGACGGCCTTGAATCTCAGTAATAGATTTTAGTAAGTGGAATCTTTGACACATCTCCGCATGGTGCTCCACGAACCTTTGCTTTCCGAGGTGGATGGAATATTATTCCTTCCATTCCCTTGACCCTCTCGGTATCTTTCTGTGCATCAAGAGGCTTATCTCGGAAGTTTTTCGCGTCACCTTGCAAGATCTCTGTGTAGTGAAGTTCCAAGATATCTTCATTTGGATCATCATCTAGATGCTTAATGTGCTAGAATACATGGAAAGTGATCTCGTCTCCTTGGACTCTCAATTTAAGCTCACCTTCTTGCACATTGATTTGCCTTTCCCGTGGCCAGGAAGGGTCTACCAAGTATGATGGGAGGCTGAGATCATCTTCCTCCATGTCAGAATGGCCCGAAGTCCTCTTTGGAAGGACTAATTTACCGCACACTAGGACATTTTCAATTATACCCCGAGCATGTTGGTAGGATCTGTCAGCCAGTTGCAAACTGATTTTAGTAGATTTTGGTTCCCCCAACTTTAGCCTTTCAAACATCGAGAGGCGTCGAGGTTGATGCTTGCTCTGAAGTCACCTAAGGCACCCGATACCCGATTCCCTTTATAGAGACGATATAGCAAAGCTGGATCTTGAAGTTTTGGGAGGCTTCTTTACGAGGATGTACTTTACATTCCTCAGTTAAGGTGATGGTCCCATATTCCTCCAACTTCTTCTTACTTGCCAAGATTTTTTTCATGAATTTCACGTAACTTGGCATGTTCTCCAGTGCCTATATAAAGGGTATATTAATATGTAGTTTCTTGAAGATGTCAAGAAACTTTGCGAACTGCTTCTCTAACTTACCTTTCTTCAGCGGGTTGAGATCTGGGTGCTGTAGCGGGTTCATCTGTTCTTGTCTGTTTCTTGGTCTCTTTCCTGACTTTATTATCATTGGCTGCTCTCGTATCTCGGGATTGCTCATCTTTGCATCACAGTCGTTTGGGATGATGCACGGGTCTTGCTCTTTAAATTTCCGAGTTCTCTTACCAGCGGTTGTGGCTGGAGATTTCAACTCTCTCCTCTTTAGAGTGACAGCCTTGCAGTACTCTTTCCCTTCTCCTCTAGGGTTTACCTCTGAATTGCTCGATAATAAACCATGTTGCCTTTCCGTCAATAGACTGGCCATTTGACCAATTTGTACCTCTAAGTTTCTCAACTGTGTTGCTTGATTGTTCAACTGGGTGGCCTGGTTCTGCATATTTTCTCTTGTCTCATTCATAAAGGCGATATACGAGGTGAGCATTTGCGCAAGGGCTTGTTCCAAGTCTACCTTTTTCTCGGAGGAGGTTAAACTGCCTCGGGCTGAGTGGCATGTTGTTACGATTGTTCCTCCGTCCATAACCACCATTTGTTTTGACTGTGTTCGAGTATTAAAGCCACCGCCGCGCTGATTTTGGTTACGATAGTTGTTGCCCGCATACGACCTGTTGATGTGGCGACTCACGATTAAACCTTGACACATAATGGGCACGCTCACCTGCGGTTTTGGTGTCCCGGCCAGACGTGCACGATATTGGCGTCTTTGTCCTCCACAGGAGATTCACACAACTCCCGTGGGTTAGTGCGTATGGCGTCGTGGTACCTTCTTTGTCTAGTTAGTTGTTTGAGTGTGCGACATGAGTAACCCGGTTGTTGAACCTCATTATCACGTACGCCTATGGCCTTCACTGATGTAGTCTTATCTCTAGGCCACTGATTAGTATTAGTAGCAGCATCTTCCATGATTTCATATGCTTGGTTCGTGGTCTTCTTCATTAGTGCCCCTCCTGCTGAGGCATCAATCACTGTTTTAGTAGCATTCCGCATACCATTATAGAAAGTATGGACCTGCATCCACCTGGTCAGTTTGTGATGTGGGCACTTCCTCAACATTTCGTGAAATCTATCCATGCTTACGCCGGGTTCTCTCTCCTCTGGTTGTCAGCGTTAATCTCTTGCCTTGATTATCACGATTATTGCGGTGGGAAGAACTTGATCGAGGAACTTAGCGCTAAATCGTTCCGTACGGAAGTAATGGAATCCGATGGTTGACTTGTCAACTAATGCGGCTACATCACCTAATGAGAGTGGGAACAATCTCAGCACGAGTGCTGGTTATTGACTCCATTGTACTTGATCGTGCAGCGGACTTCGAAAAGTTGGTCAAATCATATTGGTTCCTCATTGGGCAATCAGATGGAACCGAGTTTTTACGAGAAGCATACGTAAGGTTCATGACTTCAGCTCGAAGTTGTTTGCTGAATAGGTGAGATCTTCGGATAACCGTCTGAACAAGTGAGGCGTAGGGCAGAAACTCTTCTAAGCGACATGAATGGATCATCTAAATTTGTATACGCGGCTGGAGTGCATGATTCTAGTTATTCCCATTGCGGTCCTTTATGGCTCGTTTGCTCATGGCGAGATCGGTAGCTCTTCATTGTTACGCATGATTGCTAGATTTACGTTCTGTCTTGCTCTTAGTTCTCAGTGTCGATTAATGAGTCAACTGACCCCGTCTTTGCATGCACTCATTATAACCTTGACTATGATCTGCGAACGGAAAGACGAATTACGGCCCTTGTAAAAAAAAAACAAAACCAAAAATTCCAGAGTAATATCTAATTGCCTTGTTGTCAATATCAACACTAAACTTCTCCCTGGCAATGGCGCTAAAAACTTGATAGGCCGTGAGCGTGATGTGTAAAATGTATACGCCTATGTGCGTAAGTGCACGCATCGTATCAAATATCTGATTAATACTGAGTATGGATATCGATCCACGGGGAGAATGCGTTGATTCTCGAATTTAGCCTTTGAATATTATCTGGGCGTAAAAGCTAGTGACAAATTAACTAATGTGTGAAATTAAGCTAAACTAATTTATCTTAGTAAATTCTTGTATTGTGGAGACTAGAGGCTGTCTCCCCTGCCACTTTTGATGGATTACTACCTAGAGGAATTACTATTCAGTCTATCCGTGACTTGTTGATGACGGGATGATCTTGCCTACGAGATACCCTCTCTTGAGGTGTATCCGCCTATCTCACTAACAGGGTTGAGTGTATCTCTACCTCACCCCAATGCTCCGAAACGCTTAATTGTTCTAACCTTAATCGCCACCCTCGGGCTCCCGGGATATCCTTGTTGCTCGAATTAGTAGGGTCACTCTGTCAGATCCACAGGCGTCCTCATCTCTTGATCTCAGATACCTAGCAAAAACATGCCAATGTTGGCCAGACATCACATGTATATAAATCACAGATATAGAGCAGATAGTAACAAGTCATAAATAACTAAATAATATAAAATCCAAATCTTTAATCCATGCAATCGTGACAGGGTTCAACAAAACCCTAGATATGAATCTATAACATATTGGACGTAATTACACAAGTATTCAATCTATAAAACATCGTGATTTATCAGAAAAGAAAATACAAAGTAGGTCTCTCCGATGCGGGTATTCTTTCTGCTTTCCGTACCCTCGATCGTCGTTTTCGATCCTCGTTTAAATTCCTTTTGCTTTTAATGATGGTGAAATTAGAAATGGCATTGACCCATAGCGTTGCAACGTTGCGACTCAACGTCGCGACATTGAGGCGTCGCGACGTTGGCCACTTGTTGACTTCCTCTTCTCGTTGACCCGACGTAGCGACATTGGGATGTCGCGATGTTTCTGCCAGCTTTATGCTTTTCTTCTCTCTGCTCCAAAATGGTCCCAAAAACTACCCATTCTACTGTTTATTCACCTGATAAAGGGAATCGGATATGTTTATAAAATGCATATTTAACTGTAAAATAACGCTAAAACCATAAAACAGACGCGAGTATGGCATGAGTGTTTTAGGCACTCATCAACAGTTCTGTCTTAGTTCTTGTTGCAACACTGTCTTGTATTATTGTCATCTCGGTCACGACCCAAAAAAGTTTGTCGCGATAGAGTTATGCCGCCACTTAGCATGTTTCCTTGTTGCGGCTTCATTTTTTATGTTGTAACTTGGACTTTTGTGTTGGGGATGTTTTGCATGTCGCGACCCCAATATGTTATGTCGCGACGACACTTTTTTGTATGCAACATATTTTCCTGTCGCGACCTAGTTTTTCTAGTCATGACGTAACTTTTTTTCCTTCAGCCTGTCTTCATGTCGCGACCCATATTTCCTGTTGTGACAGGACTTTTCTATGTTTAGCTGATTTCTGTGTTGCGACCCATATTTCTTGTCGTGACAGGAATTGTGTTTACCTGACTTGTGCGGTCGCGACCCAATTTGTTATGTCGTGACATGACTTCTTTGCATTTGTGTTGAAACCTCTATCACGACTTAGAAGTTGTGTCGCGACCTCTTTTCTCCCTGTTCAGCTTATTCCTGTGTCGCGACTTGAAGATCTCTGTCGCGACATCAAAACACTTTTTCATCTTGAAATATGTCGAAACATTGACTCTCCTTGTTGCAACCAAGTTAGTTATTCCATTAAGCACCCTTTGTCGCGACCTAATTTTCTTGTTGCGCCCTAAACTTCTTCTTCAACATCTTCTGTCTCCTTAAACTTTTCCATAAATGCGAGAAGTTAGTGTCTAACGAGACGAGGTTCTATAAGTGACGGATAATACGCCTTGATTCGGCATTATGTCGCAACAACACAAACTATCTTGTTCCCAACTAACTTGCATATTTTTTTTTCCCATTCTATGTCGTGACCTAGCTCAATTGTCAACAATCAGATTATGGTGTTGCGACATAGGAAATGTTGTTGCGACACTGTTTCTTTGGTAACTGCTTGGAAGTTTGTCGCGACACAGACTGCTGCAATTGCTCTTTTTATCTTCTTTCTTGTTGGAAATCTCTCCTTTTTGAATTAACTCTTGCAAAACACAAAGTTTGTAAATATTCCATAATTTGGCATTAAAACTGCTCTAAAAATACTAAAAACAAGCCAAAAAAAATGGATTAAAAATATATGAGTTTAAGACTCATCAAATTCCCCAAAACTTAAAGTTTTGCTTGTCCCCAAGCATAGAAAAGAAGATTTGTTTGTCCTCAAACAATTTAGCTTTATTTTTATGGACATTTTTCTGTTTTGCACTGAACTTCTACAACTTGAATTGAAACTAGTCAATTGCATCTTAATTTCAAATTTAGTTTTTAGTTCAGACTTAAGATATTTTTTCAATTAGTGTCACGGTCAAACTAATGAATGTTGAAGTGTAATCAATTCAGTCAATTAATTCTGATCTCTGTGTGTGTGATGGTTTTCTTTCCTTTCCTCCTTGATAGGATCAGTTAATCTTCTGGGACTCTACACAGTGACTGCAATTTCTTTTAGTTCTTCAAGGTCCCATATGCTTGTTTTTCATATTAGTCTCCACTAATGTAGGCAAGTACCACCTTTAAGATCAATTAGGTCTTTTAGGCTTGTAAAGTTTGGCTTGGGTAATGGGTTGATAAGTGGAGAATTTAGGCTAACAATTTATCCAGATTCCACTCTTCAACTTTGTATCTTTGCCTCTATCCTTAATCATTTTCTTTCCTACTAATGTTTGAAAAATATATTCCCCCAAACTTGTCCTTGATGTATCATACTGCATATTCTCAGCTTGGCATCTTTTAGGGAGAAGTCCCTTTTACTTTTCTTTTACTTGTCAAAGGTTTTTAGGATTAGTGCAATGTCTTGTCTTCTTAAGCTTTCTACCACTCTTAGAGAACTTTTGGTTAATAGCTCCCATACCGGTTGGCATTAGGGTACTAGGTGTTGAAACACCCCTAAGAACTTAATTGTTCAAGAGAGGAAGGTCATAAGACAAAACTTAATCCCATTTGAGAATTTACAATTTTGACTTCACCTCTGCATTCTTTTCCATTTTTTCATTTGTTCTTTTCTTTTTCCATCATTCATTCTTGTTTCCTTTCAAATCAAAATAACATTACCCTAAACTTGTCCTTTTCTGTATTTTGAAGTTCATGATTTGAAACTTGGGCAAATAAGGGTTCTTTATTGTAGGATTAGAATAAAGGAAGGGTTTTAGGCTTAATTGTTGTTTAAATGAAGAAACTAGACAATTTGGCTCAAATTTGGAACTAGAGTATATGCTTATGCATATTTTGAGGGTAGGCTTGAAGGGCTCAAACTTCCAAGGATGGCCTATATCACTTCCTATTAGTGGTATTGCCTAGGATTTCGCCTTGACTAATAATCACTTAAGTTCTAGGACCTTGTTTGTTTGACTATGTTGAACCCGAAGATGTGCAATCCTTCAAAATTTGTTAAGGAACCTTTTGATCATGTACATTGTTTTTCAGGACTTTCACTAACCTTATTGTTTATACAACAGTTTCAAAAGTCTTATTTGTGCTGTCTATTTAATATATTTTCTTAAATCTGAACCTTAAACTTCATTCTAGCTTACACATGCAACTTCTGTTCCAATTCATTGAGGCCTACCACAATTTCAATTACAAAGGTTTGTTTGGTTATGAGGTTTGTTGTTGTATTGTTCCAATCAAGTAAAAGAGTTCATTTGATCATGCATTCAGCTCAAAACAACACCACACACCAACAATTGTAATCAAGTCATATCAACCAAACTTGCTGCAGCAACTAAGCTAATTTATCCAGGTAGTTGATTTCTTCTTTATTCAACCAAGCAGATGACAAACATGAAGCAAAAGAAACTAATAAAACACACCAATCAAACACAAACACAATTGACCTGAAATTTTGCTATAAAAATTTTATTTTATTAGAAGGTGCTTTTAGTACAAAGAGGATGAGGAGTTGGAGGAGGTAGTGTATTGTTCATTTTTTATTTCTTGCAGCCCTTTCCTTAGCTGCTTCCATCCTTAGATATTCTTCTACCTCCTCTACTAGGGTAAGTTCTTTTTTTTCCTAATGTTCTTGAAGTTTTATCGTTTTGTGTTTATGTACAAGGTGTAGAAGTGCCTACTCCAATTGACTCTGGGTTGGTATAGGGTATAGGTGGGTTTGTCACACCTTGGGGGAGTATAGAGTAGGGTCTACAGTATGAGATTCGGATTTGTGGTAGAGGTATCTTCTTCTTGCTGGAAACCATTTTCATAGCCTAGTCTAGGATCTTGGCATTGCTCTCTGTAAGTTCTCGCTACCTCATAGCTAGAGATTCCAAGAGTGTCCTGTTATTTCTAACATCATAGTTCAACAAGAAAAAACCTTTGTTTATAGTGTCCTAGACTGTTCATGCAGTTGTTATCTCTTGAATCCATGCTTGCCTTCAAGGCATTGTCTCTATCTCTCAAGATTGTTCTCCACTCTATGTCCTTTTTTTCTATTTATGCTCTCCATTCTTCATCCATTTTCTTTAGTGCATCTTCTAAATTCTGATCCATCGTTTGAGCTGCACGTAAATACTCATCCCTAGTAGGTTGTCTCTTCTTGGTCATCTCTCTCCTTCATCTCCTGCCGCATAGACATCAACAATTCTATCAATTCTGTATGATTGCAGTTCTACCCTGAACCTTCAGTTTGTTCATGTTGGGTTTGTCTTAGCTCTGGGGGTGCATTCAAGAATGGGTTTTGACTTTCTTGAAATTCTGGTTGAATTTGACTTGGACTTTCCCATTGTTCGAGCTTAGTGCATCCTTCATTCCCCTTTTCTTCTTCTGTTTCTTTTTTCTCGCCCTTCCCTATGTTCTTTGGTCCTTTTGTTACACTTGTTAAGGTCAGAGGGGAGGCTCTGGGGTAGGTTTCCTCAATTCCCCATTCTTCATCGACTCCTCCTTGGATGCAAAGTCTGGTTATCGTTCCTAGTGTGGAATCATTCCCCTACAATTGCCTTCAGAATATCCTAAGATGGATTTCTCAATAATTTTTCCTACATTTATCTTATAGCCCTTTAGAAATGCATAGAGGATTGCTTCCTCTCTTCCTCAGCATCTTGAGATGCTTAGATGGCAGAAGGACAAACTTGATAAAGTAGAACCATACCTTGGCTTCTTCAGTTAAGTCTCCTCTAGCAATGGATCTATAAGGGGTTTTCTTTGTCCCCTTCCATTCTCCCTTTCCAGCAATCAGTAGGTCTACTATTTTCTGGAGTTTTGGTTCCTTAGTCTGTTTTTTGAACTTTGCACCATCCTTTTGCACACGCAGATTGAACAATCTGTTGATCTCTTCTCTGCTGAACTCCACCCAGTGTCCTCTGACATATACCTTTTTTCCTTCTTTCTCTACCATGTTCGCAAAGAATTCTTTCACTAAGAAGCACAACCCCGGGTTCTCTTGTGTTCACCTAGTGTACCATCCTCTCTTTTCAGTACTTGACAAAGGAAGATAGCCTTTTTAAACCCCCTTTTCAGCCAGTAGAAGCCCTTTTCAGACTAAACTTTCTTCCGTTAAAGTGTTTGCCCTTTCTGACAAGTTCCTTGCTATATCTTTCTCTTTTACGCCTAGCTTCATTAGTTCCTCTTTTTCTTTTTCTTGACTCTTCTCTTGTTTGATGTTGCGTTTCATTTCATTATCTACATTATCAACGTGCTGAATTCTTTATGATGATTTTGTTTTGTTTGAACTTCACCTTTCGATGCACTCTTCCATAATATACCTTAAAGGTTTGGAATCAAGGTGATAGGATCAGACATGGTATGGTCAATGTTTCTGAACTCTAGGGTTTAGGGAAGATGAAGAGAGGCATAGAGTTGAAATTGGCTAAGAGTGTGAATGATTTGAGGCAATTAGAAGGATTAGAGGCTTCCGGTTTGAAACATTCTTGATTAATGGCTCGATAAATGTAATATTTCTCTTAGGTATTAATAAGTGACAATAAATGATTAGGTCTAACAATAACCTTTAGTACAATTGCGAATTTATTTTTAGTGACTCTCAAAATTAATATTTGCGCTCCAATCTTTATTATTTAAAATCTCGTATCATGACATACTTTAGGTTTTAAGCGACAATGAATAGTCATGTTAGAAAATTTTGTCGACACATGTCATTGGACTCAACAATTGCCTATAGGATTGCAATCTAGTCGTGACAAGAAAATTTGTCGCAGCGAATTGGTTTACTGGCTTGGAAAGTTAGTTTGCGGCAGTGTTTGAATGGTGGTCATGACACTGTTTCTATTGCCATTTACTTTAGTTTAAAATTCTTCGCCTTGGAAAAAGCGGTATCCGCGACATTATATTTTAGTGAGTTCTATCACGACCAAATTTTTAATGTCGCAACCTAATTTTCTTATGAATTTTCTTGACCATTAAATTTCTTGTTGCGACAACCCTTTTTCCTTACTCCTAAAACAATGTCGCGACACATATTTCATTGTCGCGACTAAGGATTGTTTCCCCAAATTTCTGCAACTTAAAACTGCCTTCCAACTCAATTAATCACCCACAACTCAGTCAAAATTTTCAATTCAAGCATTGTGAAGTCATATTTAGCAACAACAAATCATCAATTCAATCATGAACAACTATCTCATTAAAACACATCAACATAGCATTCAAGCGATTGTATGAGCTCCCACGAACTTAAGATATGTATTGTTATTACAAATAAGTTTAGGGAATGAGAAATACTCCCCCTTGTAGTCATTTATAGCACAATTCAGATTGAAGCAGGGTGCTTTATAATAAAATATGATTCCAATTTATTCTTCTTGTCCACAAATAAATAGAAAATTTTAGCAAATTACCAATCTTCCAAAAACTTCTAACCAAATCAAAATTTAATAATCCAAAATCATTGGAAAAAAACCAACATCAATCTAAGCAAATAAGAAAAATAATAAAAATTAAATTCAACTTGGATTGCCTCGAAATTTGCTTAGTTTAGTGTCCTTAGTATAGACAGCTCTGAGAGGTCTTCATTACAGTCATTTTCTTTTTCAAAATACGGATCTTCTTATATATGCTTCCTCCAAGATAATGCTTTAATCTAAGACCATTGACTTTAATTCATTTCGATTCACCCTTTAATTATTCTTGCTCAAAGGTGTACTTGTTATCTTTGTATATGGACCCTCCATCTTAATTTAGTTTCCTTGAAGCTTTGAGTTATATAAGAGAGACATTCTCACCGCCTTAGGAGCCCTACGATCATACCACCTCTTGGTCTCTTTTCTTTGTAGGTCTGGCATTGTCATAGGCTTCATTTCTCGAATTCCTCCGGTTCATTCATTTGGAGTAGTCTCTTTTCTAAGCCATGACTTGAAAATCATGAGTTCAATTTCTTGATGGCCCTACATAGCCTTGTGTCCAATTCTAAAGAGGAGATGGTTTTCCATATCTGGTCGTATGATGACATTCCAATGGGAGTTTTGTAAACGTTCTATGGCCCAGATTATATGTTTATAGACCAGTCCTTTACGCATTCTTGTATTCTCCATAATTTTCTTTATCTCCCTATTGGAAATTTCAGCTTGCCCATTTGATTGATGGTGATAAGCCAATCCCATCATATGTTTAATCCCATATTTTATCATGATTTTTGCAAAGACTTTATGTGGCGCCCCTTACTCGACCCGACCCGTTTGGGCGGATCAGCAGATCAGGGATGCCGCAAAATCCTCAAAATCATATCTTTGCTTGAAGCGATTTCAAAATTTGAAGTAGCCCATAAGCATTTATATTTAACAAAATACATTTACAATGAAACTGCTAAGCCTTTTCAAAATGATTTACAAAATAGATGTTCGAGTTCAAATTGTTTTACATAATATCAATATCCAAGAAAATATAAACGAATGCATGTCGGAGCATACTCAGAAATTTCCTTCTTTATGACTCGGCGCTCGCGATCTTGGGTCGCTTCGATCGCTATCTATCGCTCGGTACCTGGCATTGGTAAAACAATACGCTAAGCATTTCTCATGCTTAGTGGTTCTATACAAATCCATTCCTCGGTTCATTTAATCAATTCATGATTTAATAATTCAGAACTTTCAATCTTTTGGATGATCAATATAAATACAATACATATACTTTATTTATATATGTCTGATAAATTATAGTTCATTGATCATCCCATAAATACATTTCATAATCAATATTTACAATCTCAAATCAATTCAAATATACTCTAGAATTCAATTGATTCGACATTCAATTCCAATTACGAAAATCAATTCGAGTTAATGTCGATCAATTCGATTTATCGCCAAAGAATTTACTTTTATGTCTTGATATCTGAATCGAGAATCAGAGCACGGTCATTTGAAATCTGTGATGGGTATCACATGGTTTTATAACACGTGCAGTCCGTGGGCCTCTTTGAGATGGTTATAAACAATCAAATAATTGAACACTTGCCGTCTGGTCCCGTTAGGCTGGCATTCGGAGTA
Organism: Tetrastigma voinierianum; assembly: GCA_016808115.1. Classification (NCBI taxonomy): domain Eukaryota; kingdom Viridiplantae; phylum Streptophyta; class Magnoliopsida; order Vitales; family Vitaceae; genus Tetrastigma; species Tetrastigma voinierianum. The sequence continues at coordinate 231,525 of JAEQBH010007951.1, read as the reverse complement.
ATGGCATCAATACAATAGTTCGCGATGCACATGGCTGACCCAATTGGTATACCAATCTATCCTTAATCTGAAATAATGGTTAACATTCTATTAAGGGCGTTCAATCCTTTATAGAAAAATACTGGCTACAATATATGCGCTTACCACTTGATTTATTTTCAATCATACATTTTACCATGAAACATTTCACAATCCCCTTTCTCAAATCAATTAAATCAATGCAATATGCTTTTAGAACAAACATGCAAAAACTTGAAACGAGGAATAGGAGTCGGTGGAACAAACTCCAAAATCTTTTCATGATTCCAATCCCTGGAATCTCGATCTCGGTTAGCTTTTCCTCCTCATTAGTCCCTTTATTCAAAACCATTAAAGAACAATATTATTCGTGCGTACTAGTAGTTTTGGTTAAGTTGAGTTTTCAGGAATTAATATGATTTCCAAATTCAACAAACTATATATAGATGGATTCTTGACTCATTGGGCTTTCATAGAGTCAAGAATGCCCGAATCGAGTTCGGACCCGGGGAGTTATGACCTTAGGGATTGGGAGGTCATACCTTGATCAAATCCTGGCCGACAGAGATGACCCGACCTGGACAGGCTCGATCTGTCACCTCGGTCAAACATCTTCTAGCCTCATCAGGTATATGAATGAATTCTTGACTCAATGACAGGGTCCAAGAAGAACACCCGAAACAGGTTCAGGACGAAGGAGTTATGACCTTCAAAGTTGGAGGTCATACGCTGATCAAAAATCACTGACCCGACAAGCTGACCCTGACCTCGACGAGCTCGATCTATCACCTCGGTCAAACATCTTCTATCCTCCTCAGAATATGAATGTTCTTGACTCAATGGGCTCCATAGGTCAAGAATACCCAAATAGGAGTTCGGACCCAGAAGGAATGCCAGCCTTCAGTTGGAGGTCGTGCGTAGTCAGCCAGACCGGCGACCTGAGCCGACGAGCTGGCCTGACCTGGGTGGCTCGACATAACACGGTCTGACATCTAATATACTCCTCCAGAAATATGAATGTATTCTTGACTCAATGGGCTGTGAGTCAGAACACCCAAATCGGAGTTCAAGCGGGAGATATGACCTTCCGAGTTGGAGGTCATGCGTAGTCAACCGAACGAGCTGACCTGGTACGGCGAGCTGAACTGAAGTGACGAGCTCAGTATAACACCTCGGTTTGACATCTAATGTCCTCCTCAGGCATATGAATGTATTTCTTGACATTGGAGCTCCCATAGAGTCCAGAACACCAAATCCCGGAGTTCAAAGCGAAGGAGATATGACCTTAGAAGTTGGAAGTGTGCGTGATCCTTCCCGAGACAGTGACTGAGCCCGGCAAACTGAACTAGTGACAGGCTCAGTCTAACACCTTGGTCTGACATCTAATATCCACCTCAGCCATATGAATGTATTCTTGACTCAATGGGCTTTCCATAGGTCCAGAACACCAAAATCGGAGTTGAAGCAGAAGGAGGTGTGACTTTAGAAGTTGGGTCATGCGTGGTCATTAAACCAGTGACCTGGCCAGTGAGGTTGACCCTCCTGCATGGCAAACTCGTGACCTCAGTTGACACCTTCTATCTTCACTCCGACATGGATGGATTCTTGACTCAATAGGCTTTCCATAGAATTGAACACAGTGTCGAGTTGGACGGAGGTTATGACCTTAGAAGTTGGAGGGTCATCATAGTCATCCTAGACAGTGGCCCGGATTGACGAGTTGACCTCTACATGACGGCGAGGCTCTATAGAACAGTGCAGGCTCTTGAGGGACAGTGAGCTCTTGGGACCGAGCTGCGCGGCCTCCTCGGGGATGTGGTCTGCAGGACGGGTGCCGCTGACCTCTGAATGAAGGTGCCGGCCTCACGGGATGAGGTGTGCTGACCTCTGTTGCATGGTATGGCTGAGCCTCTGCTTTTGCATGATATACGACTCTGTAAAGGACTATAACTTAGTCTACATAGGTCCAAATTGAGAGATTCAAAGCCTAACATCAAGTTCATTGATGTGGCTAACCTGAAGGACTCAATACCTGATTCTTTTATTTCTTACCCAAAAAAGCCCGTTCTAGGTCCAGCTAGTTGGCCCGAATTAGCGAGAACAGCCCGATAGTTTAGCTGGGCAGCCTCGGTAAGGACTATAGCAGTATACGAGAGGTCCAAGTGGGAGGATTCAAAGCCTAACATCAAGTTCATTGATATGGCTACAACTTACAGAAGGACTGCTACCCGATTCTCTTTATTTCTTACCCAAATTCTGCTCCTAAGGTCCGGCTAATGCGCACTATCACAATGTGGCAGCAGGGTAAAGTAATAAAATGAGGGAAGATATCTCTTGAGTTGTTGAAACTCCCCGATTCTGATCTCTACTTGCAGCTCTTGTCACGAAAGGACTTTCCTCTTGCTTCGCACGGGACCTATGGCCCGATGGATTGGAAATCTAGAGAAGAAAAGTGAAGCTTCTCACTCTAAAATACCTCCATTTTCTCTGTTTTCCTTTTCTTATGGATCACTCTAAATCGTATTTTAAAAGGAGGAAACTTCTCACTTTCTACATCTTAACGTACCCTTTCCTTGATTATTTTCTTCTTTTTTCTTTTTTAACTTTATATTTAGGTCCACATCATTTCTCTATTATTCACATCATTTAAGTCTCCTATTTCCCATGAACATATATTATTTACAATTGACCCTTAGGTCCCCATTTTACAATTTCCATATTTTCTCTTTTTCACTTGGGTTTATTTATGGATTCAATAATCATTTAATCAATATTCATCTAACAATTCCCAAAAATACCCAAGTTGGCCCCAATTATGCAGATATATAATAAAATTTATTATAAAAATTCCAGGGTATTTTTGGGGCGTTACAACTCTCCCCCACTTAAAAATTTTTGTCCTCGAAATTACCTTATTCAAACAGTTGCGGATATTGTTGCTGCATCGTTTCCTCACTTTCCAGTGGCTAACCAGTCTTATGGTTTCTCCACAGCACTTTGATAACGGAATCTTCTTGTTAAAGTAATTCTTTCTCTCACTTCCGCGAGCGAAATCTCTCTTGGCTCTTCTTAAATCACGTCGAATCCCAGGCCTCAGCTCAATTGTCTCAGAAGAGACTACATGTAGTAGTCGATCGGTACCTCCGTGCATGGACACATGAAATACATTATGGATCTTTTTCAAGTCGGGAGTAATGCTAATCTGTGCCCAGCTGGACCCGCGCCAATCTACTTATAGGGGGCCCGATAAATCTAGAGGCTCAGCTTGCCACTTTTCCCAATCTCATCGCCTTCTTCCAAGGGAATGCTTTCAAAAACACTTTTCGCCGATCTCATATCGAATATCTTTTCTTTTCATGTGACATATGATTTACTGCTCGGTGGCCACAGCATAATCTTTCTCTAATCATTTTCACTTTTCTTGATCTCTGTATCAGAGTCGGGCTGATTACTTTCCTTTGTCAATTCCAGTTAACCTGGCGGTGTTCTACATTTTTCTCCCATATAAAAACCTCATAAGCGCCATTCCAATACTTGATTGGAAGCGTTGATAATACACCGTAACTAAAGCATGTCGATCCGAGCTACCCTCGAGGTCGATCCACCTGACTCCTTAACATATCTTCGAATGCGGATGCGCTCTGTAGGATTGTCCATTAAGTTTGTGGGTGGAACGTTGTACTGAAATTCAGTCGAGTGCCCAAAGCCTCTTGCAATTTTCCCCAAAATCTCGAAGTAAACCTTGGATCTCGGTCTGAAATAATGGATACAGGAATCCCATATGCAGAACTATTTCCTTGATATACACATCTCGCTGGCATCAGTGAATAGTCGGTTCTCAACTAATAGGAAGTGAGGCGACTTGGTGTCGGTCTATGACTGGCGAGTCATGCCTTCTCCTGTCAATGGTAACTTGACCACAAAATCCATGGTGATTCGGTCCATTTCCACTCACGGTATTCTAATAGAACATGATAATCGAAGGAACTTGATGTTCTGCGCTGCTCTTTGACACACCAAACACTTGGTTACATATTGACACATCTTTTCATCGGGACCACGAATGACATTTTTTAAATCTCGATACATCTTTGTGCTTTCACAAGGGATGGATATGAAAAATCCACTATGTGCCTCTTCGGTATGGATTTCCTGTTCATTCTGATCAGTCTGTGAGAACCGATCCTTATGTCTGAAAACTCCATTTCGTTCACTTTGTGAACTCGTTTCTTTACCATTTCAATCGATTTATTGTGTGACAATTTTCTCATCTTTCTTTTGTGCCTCTAGCACTCGATTCAACAAACTCGGTCTTGCTATCAACTCTGCCACTACAATACCATCGTCATATAATGACAAATGGGCATTCAACGCTCGAAGCGTTCGTATTGACTTTCTACTCAAAGCGTCGGCCACTACATTGGCCTTTCCCGGGTGATAATCAATCACGCAGTCATAATCTTTTATCAATTCCATCCATCTCCGTTGCCTCAAGTTAAGCTCTCGCTGTGAGGGCAAATACTTAAGGCTCTTATGATCAGTGTAGATGAAACACTTCTCTCCATACAAATAATGTCCAAATTTTTTAGCGCCCAAATACAATTGAAACAATTCAAATCAATGCATGGGGTGGTTCCTTTCATGCGGCTTCAAGTGTCTTGAGCATAGGCTACTTTACCCTCTTGCATTAGGACACATCCGTCCATTTGCTTAGCATCACTTAAAAATCACATATTCTCTACCACTTAGGTCGGTTGAGTAGAGCAGGAGCCTCGGTTAAGAATGCTTTCAACTTATCAAAACTTCTTTGGCGTTTTTCCTCCATTCATACTTTATTTTACGGGTAATCTCGTCGCCGTTGCAGTCATAGAAAACCCAGCAACAGATGTACGTAGTATCATAGCGAGTCAGGAAACTCACGCACTTAGTAACATTTACAGGTGGCTTCCATTCAACAACCATATTTTCTTTGGATCTACTCGGATTCCTTCTTTCGATACTATATGCTCAAGAAAGGACACTTCATTCTTCCAAAACCTCACACTTGCTTTCGGTTGCATATATTACTCTTTTCTCAGAAGTCCTACAACAACACTTTCACAGGTGTGCGTCATGACTTTTCGTGCTCTTTTGAATACGAATGTATAGATACATGAACACTCGACAAATGAAGTCCACATCTGATTCGAGGAAAACACGATTCATTCGTCCATGAAAGCCAGCAGACATTTGTCGAATCCAAGCGGCATTACAAGGAACTCATAATGTCCATATCGTTCTAAACGCGTCTTATGCGTGGCATCTTTAATTCTCAATGATGATACCCCGGTCGCAAGTCAATCTTCGAAAAGATACTTGCACCTTTTAATTGGTCAAACAAATCATCAATTCTGGGTAATGGATATTTATTCTTTCTTTATTAACATTCAATTATTATAATCAATACATAGCCGAAGTGTACCATCTTTCTTTTTAACAAAAAGCACAGGAGCTCCCCATGGTGATACACTTGGTCGAATAAATCCTTTTTCTAGTAGTTCTTGCAATTGCAATTTCAATTCTTTTAGCTCTAGTGGAGCCATTCTGTACGGTGTAATGGATGCCGGTGTGGCACCTGGTACAACGTCAATAGCAAACTCGATCTCCCTATGTGGGGCAATCCACAGTAACTCTTCACGAAACACGTCCAGGAAGAGTCGCTACTTGGTAGGGATATCGGATACTAGGCCTTTCCTTTAGTATCAATCCCATAAGCCATTGGAAGCTACATCCTTTCCGCACCATTGTTCTAGCAGTAACTGCGGATATCACATTAGATAGGTGATTTGACCTCACCCGATGAAAGTTACTTCTCATCTTCATTAAAACCATTCTTAAGGTTACTCTTTTCGATTCACCTGTCGACTATTGCTTGATGTAAAGGGACAACGATCCATCGATATCACATCAAACTCCCTGAATGATAACTCAATCAAATCTCCTAACAATTCATACTCTCGTATTTTGATGGGACAATCCCTATACACTCTGTTCACAATAACACTATGGCCGAGCGGGTTCGTCACCAAGATGTCATATTCGGTTTCACTCGCAGTAATTTACCCAGTTGGGTATGTCGGATTATAACCTCTGAGTGGGTTGACCCGGGGTCAATCAATGCATGTATAGTAGTATCAAAGATTTGGAAATTACCGGCTATCACATCTGGAGCGTCGGTATCTTCCACTGCTTTCATTGCATATGCTCTAGCTGGAGCACGACCATCTTGCCTACCCAACGTTTGTGTCCCTTGTCTCGGAACACTCGGTGATGCAACGCTCTTGTTGACTTTTTGTACCACTAAAGTTGTACCCCCGGTCTGAGGTGCTGTAAATGAACGAGCTCTAGAACAATATCTTGCTCTATGCTCTTTGGATCCACAAATCAAACAAGCACATAAAGTCCTCCAACATTCCTCCTCTATGGTTCTCTGATAGAGCAATAGAGGCTTGATCATCCTCTAGAAGGACCTCACAGTGTACTTTCATAAGCGTCGTCTTTGGTAAGGAAATTAGTATTCCTACGTGCTTTGTGCTATAGGCTGATTGGAACCATGTGGTCCCCTGAACTTCTTCCTTCTTGTTGTTGTGGAAATGGATGACCGAGATTTTCTTTCCACATCTTTATCTTTTCTCTTCCTCTTTCTTTACTCTTTCCATTCAATGCATGTATCAAAATTTTGGAGAAATCCTCATGGCAAAATGCTGTGACATGGGCTCGAATATGGTCATTAAGGCCGTCTTCAAACCCACGGCACTTTTCTTCCTCACTCACAAGTATCTCGGGAGCATACTTGCTCAACCGTATGAATTCTCTTTGATGTTGATGTGGCTCATTTTGTCTTTGCTTGGATTATGGAAACTCTGTCTCATGTTGTTCGGATAAATGCGATCCACATAGTGCTGAACTCATCAAGAAGAACTCCCATGTAACTCTCTCGATGATGCGGTCCTAGTCACGAAACCCACCAGCGATAAACCTCGTCACCGTAGTAATGGTCACACATTCCAACCTCTTGGTTGTGCAATGCATTTGCACAAGCATTCACTCGGTTCTCTTGAGCCAATTTTCTGCCATAGAAGGCTCATCCTCTTTCTTTCCCATAAAATCTACAGGTCGGTACCTTGCCATTCTCTCAATGGCTGATCGCTGTGGAGCAATTGCAGCTAGTTGCCCGGCTCTTTGCAATACTGAACCTTAAACTGTGGAGGATGCCCATAGTACCTCCACGCCACTTATTCCGTTCATTCATTGGTGGGCATGGGATGTGCCCACCTTCCACACTAAGGGAGTAATTTAGGCGAGTCTGGTCATCCGACTGAAGGAAAACGGAGCAAATCCATGCTTATCACAATAAGACAGTGAGATCCCTTTGTGCGAGTCTGTCATCATAATATGCAAATGAAATACATGTTATACACAATTTCAAATCATTTACAAAAAATTTCAAAATCATTTGCAAACAATTTCAAATCATTTTGTAGAGCCCTTTAAACCTAGGTTTTGATGCCAATAAAGGCTGTGGCGCCCCTTGCAGGCAGGCAGTTTGGGAGGATCACGACAGAGTCAGGGATGCCCTTAAATCCTTTCAATCATATCTTTGCAGGCGATTTCAAAATTTAGGCCAAACCCATAAACATTTATATTGCTAAATACATTTACAATGAGGCATTCAAGCCTTTTCAAAATGATTTACAAAATAAATGTTCGGAAGTTCAAATTGTTTTCACATGTCTCGATATCGAAAACATGAAATGAATGCATGTCGAACATACTCAATTTCCTTCTTTATGACTCGGCTCCTCGATCTTGGGTCCGCTTTCGATCACTATCTATCACTCGGTACCTGCGCATTGGTTGTAAGACCCGAGAAATTCCAATTTCTAGAAAAATGGCAAAAATCGTAATTTTGATTACAAAATTGTAATTTCGGTTAAAAATCCGTAATTTATTCTCTAGATCTCGGATGATGAAACGAATTGCACCGTTGGAATCGTCTTGCGAAATCTAGCTAGCACGTAAAATTTAGTGAATTAAGGAGCGATTCAGTCGACCACGTTTTTGAGCATCGCGTTTAGATTTTCCGTAAAATGATTTTCAATGCCACGAAAGTCACATATAGCACGTACTCATGTACCATAAGTGGTATGAGTAGAGAAATTATGAAAATGGACGGCCGAAATAGTGCCGAATGTCAAAACTGGGAAAAGAGGGACATAATGGTCATTTTGGAATTTGTCTTAAATGATAATAAGACAAACTTTGAATAGTGCCGTCTCCTTGAATTAAAGCAAAAGAAGAAAACGTGGGGGAGGGACTTACTCACAGTAGCTATGGAGTTTATGTTTTTAGAGAGAGAAGCACCTCCTTCTCTCTAGGTTATCTCGCGTCAGGCATTCGGTAGTCTTCGGGACCAGCTCCTTGCTCTGCGGAGAGGGGCAGCGTGGAGTCTGAGATTTAGGGAGTTTACTCCATTTCCAGAAGTGGGTTTCTCCTTGGTTTTATTCCCTCTTTAAGCACTTTGTGAGATGTTTGGGTTGAATGAGGCCATGAGGGCCGTTGTCCGGTTCAAATCTTGGAACCGAGTTGTTAAGAATTTTAAACCCATGTGCGCAGTCGAAGTATTTGTCAGGCAATTTAGGTTGTATTGTGAAATCATGTGTTAATGTATGCCTTGATTTGGAAAAGGTCGGGAATGGCCGTGAAATGCGGGTTCACAAAGTGAACCGATGAATTGTTGAGTGTTGGAACCGTAAATCCTAGGGTTTTACTGTTCCTAGGAATAGTGACACGAAAATATATTTTTGTGTGGAAATGGGTTTGGTCGAGTGATTCAAGTTGAATTGCTCGTATTTGATTATTAATAGTGACTAATTTTGATGTTTAAGTGATGAATTACATGACATGATTGTGTGATTGGATATTATGTGGATATGTGCATGTTTACATATTGGCATGTGATTAGGTATGTATTGGAATTGGCCACATCGTGTCTGTTTAGACGCTTAGGACTATAGGAGTAGGTACATGAGATCTCTGCGTATAGAAAATGGTTCGGGTAGTCTATGTATGTGATCGGAGGTAGTCCATACTTAAAAATATCGTCGTCATAGACGGCCAATTTGATATACATCGGAGGAATTAGTCCACATAATATCAATCGTCGAGCGGCCCAATTGATATATCTAGGAGGAGAGTAGTCCCTGAATTATAACAAATGGCTTTGTTAAAAACAATGTTTCTCATATACGAGGCTTAGAGCGAGTGTGAGAGAGTCGGTGAGGACTCGGGAATGCGAGTTGGTCATGTAGACATTCAAGAGTAGGATCATGCATTTTCTTGAATGTGTTTAAATTTGAGCATTGCGTAACCGTTCAGTGAGTAGCCCACGTAGAGTGATTCTCCTCTGACATTAAGCTCACCCGTCGTGGGACCCACTGCAGTACGGGGCGTGCGAGGAGACGGCTCGTCCTGGGGTGAGTTCTAGAAGAAAGTAGGAATCATGGCTTTGATGGTTTACATGTATTAGAACTCTTTAAATTTTAATATATGTATGGTTTAAGAGTGAAAATATTGTAACTCTTGTAACTATAGGATATATAGTTGGATTCATAGTTGGTATGCATATTGAGAATTGTTTATGGGCCCAAGTGGCCGTATTGGATATATATTGCATATATTGTTTAGGACGGAGTAAATGCGGGTTTATACAAATGTTGTATTTGGGTAGAGCTCCGTGCAAGGGACTGTTGATTTTCTTGAGAAATGTCGAGGTCACCCAGGCGATCCGCAGTATTCAGCGGGTTGTGGGTGAGTCAACGGACCCGGGTTTGGGCGTCACGACAGTATCGAGCTTAGGTATCTGAATGCCAGGCTCGGGTTGGGTATCCATCACCACAGGTGGTTTGATGTAGTATCGGTATATGGAAACACAGGGTTGAGGATTTGGGCTTAGGCCATGATGAGTAAGAACATCACCACTAGATTGTGGTTCGTCATTGGAGTTTAGGTATGAGATTACCTAGAAATGCAGTTGAAACTAGGACACGGCATGCATGTGTTAGTATGTTTTGTGTGATTTGATGAATTATTGTATGATGGTGTGTATGTCATATTGTATGTATAATGTGAATGTTTTGGCTCTTGTGAATAACATGGGTGACTAAATAAGTACAGAGTTTCACAGTGTGTAAACTGGAAGCATAAAATAAAATAAATAAATTTTTTAGAAATTTATTTGGTTTATCGGATAATGAAATCAAATTCTAATAAATTTGAGGTTGAACACTAGGAGTTAGTGTTGTATAAAAGAGGCTTTGAGAAATTACGGACCATTTCGAATTAAATAGAGGAAAAAAATGCAGGTTTTACGGTGTAAAAGCGGAAAAATTAAAGAAAATAAATTTTTATAAATTTATTTGGCAATGGTGAAAAAATAATAAAATAGGTGTATTTTGGTGTCTTCAGTAATTGGGAGAAATGAAAAAAATGAGGAGAAAATAATTTTTCTAAGGTTTTATATGGTGTAAGCGAAGAGAAATGAAGAAAATAAATTTTTTAAATTTATTTAAGTGTTCAGAAAAAGGAAAAAAAAAAAATATATATATATATATATATATATATATATATATATATATATATATATATATATATATATATATATATATATATATATATATATATATATATATATATATATATATATATATATATGTATACATCATGTTTTGTATTGTTTACATTCATTTTGGAACAAAAAGAAAAAAAAAAAAATTGTTGTGCGAAACTGGGTTTTGGGCTCTTTGCCCAAATTATATTAATGAAAAAAAAAAAAATTTTGTGCAAAACGGTGTATTGCGACTAGGCGACTTGGAAGAAATTTGAAATTGTATTGTGAAATTGAAAAAATTGTATCACAATCTGCTTTGCATTGTGTATGAGAAAAGCTTGGTAGGATTTTTGTATTGCAACAGGTGTATTACAATTAGGTTAGGTGGAGTAATAGTCTCACGATCTGATGAAGTGTCGTGAAGCGGTTGGAGGCTGGCCCGGAGGCGCGTGTTCTGTCTGATTGTATTGTATTCTGACATTTCTGAGCTAGTGAGGCTTTGTATCATATCCTAAATAATTGTATTGTAGGCGGGCCTAAGGAAGAAAGGAATTTGGGGTGTGTTGCAATACAACCGCGATCCAACTTGAGGACCGCGGCCCGGCCCGGTAGCGGCGCGTGCTGCGATACGGTCGGTGCGGCGGCGCCGAACCGCGGTAGCTAGGGCCGCGATGCGACCGGGCGGTTGGAAGCGCGACACGGGCGTAGCGCCCGCGACCGCGGCGAGGCATGGCGCCTGTATGGCAGCTGTGATATGGCCCAGGCGGTTGGTGCTCGTGCTGGCTTGGTTTTGACACCGGTTTTCAGCTTCGGTAGTGTTTACGAGTCAGATTTGAACCCGGTTCATAGAACTTATTCATCACAAAAAAAATTTTGAAAAAAAAATATATATATATATATACCATATATATATATATATATATATATATATATATATATATATATATATATATATATATATATATATATATATTTAAATTTAATTAAAATCAAATCAAATCAAATAAAAATTTGATAGAATTTTCGAAAAATAAAATTTTCAAAAATAAAATTTTCGAAAATAAAATTTTGTTGAAAACAATATTTTAAATGCAAATTGATTCTTGTATACAACGAGTTATGTGTAGGATTAGTGTCTAGTTTGTGTTTATGCCTTAGAATGCTGTATTGTTAACTACCATTTGAAATCGTGATTGCGCGATAGTTGCGTAGGAAACTATATGCATGGTGTAATGTGTATAGGAAAAAGGGTGAATGCTAAGGTTAGGAACTATGACCTTAGGGATTTGGATACTGAAATGAACAAGAAAACTTAGAATTTTATTGAAATAAATGAATTGAGTGGTTGGAATTTAGCACCACTTAGGAAATGAATGGGTCAGTTCATGGTTGTCAAGTCTATTAGTAATTGGCATCTGCATTACTAGTTAGACTGAAATGAAAATTAAATGACTCTTGTTGCCATTGAGCTGTATAGATGGCTAGTCGAGACGGGGCGTGGGGGCGTCACGGGGAGTGCTGATCGGGGGCACCACCGGTGTTTGATCGCGAGACACACAGAAGTTGTAGGTATTATAGTGAATGCTATATGCAGATTTGGTATAGCGGTAGACAAAAAGATCCTAAAAGTAACCTCAAGGTTTAGGGTGTCGTCCTCGACATTCATAGGGAGGAGATCAGATGGTGACGAGACCATTGGTTTATGCGAGATTGAGGAAGGTGTTAGAGGCTATGGAGATTACCTACGGCCCTTAGCCGAATTAGATTAGGCGAGGTTCTAGCTAGAGAATGGGGCTAAGTATGGTGGAAATGGGCAAGGACCTCTGAGACCTTGTAGAGGAGCCGTTGTACGTGAGTTCTCCCACCAGGGATTAGGGCGAGTAGGGATGATATGTCGAGGTTGCGAGTAGGAGATCTCGGGGACTCTACTCTAATGGACACGAGGATTTTGGAATGTCGAGTTCGATGTCATCCTTGGGATGGATTGGGCGACAGGTTCTGAGGGTTGTTATCCATTGTGGCGCGGGGAGAGTTCCTTTACGCGGGGCCGGTACCCGCTTCGTGTTGTATTTGACGAGCACGATATTTTGCCCCGGGCGGTATCTGAGTCAAGTGTTAGGAGACGATTCTTGGGTTGGCTAGCTAGCCTTACCCTAGAGGACGGAGATCAGACGGATCTACTCGAGTAGTGCAAATATGTGGATGTTTTCTAGATGAGCTACGGACTACCTCCCGCAGGAGGTAGTAGACTTCGGTATCGAGTTACACCATAGTACTTTACCCATCTCTATGACTCCGCGCCAGGATGGCGCCGGTTGAGTTGCGGGGGAACTGAGTCCATTTCTACGAGGCTACTAGACAAGGGTTCATGAATGAGGCACTTCACCATGGGGCGCTCGATTCTATTTGCGAAGAAGAAGGGCAGAACCCATTTGTGCATTGACCTGAGGCGGTTGAACGGGGTTATGATCGAATCGATTACCCACTACAGAGGTTGATGATTTGTTTGATCGGTTAAGAGGAGCGAGTCTACTCCCGAGATAGACCGCCTTTGGTTACCATCGGCTGAGGTTAGGGATCTGAGATATCCACTAAGACGGCGTTTAGAATGGCGTTATGGGCACTTTGAGTTTACGGTGATGCCCTTTGGATTAACGAATGCGCCAGCGGCATTCATGGATCTCATGCATAGGGTATTCGACCCTATCCGTCGAGTTTGTTGTGGTCTTCGTGGATGACATCTTGATTTACTCGGCCCGAGCGGGAGCATGAGTGTCAGCCGAGGATTGTTTCACGGTTGTTAAGAGACCATCAGTTGTACGATAAGTTCAGTAAGTGCGAGTTTTGGCTTACTGAGTTGAGATTTTTGGGACACGTGGTGTCATCATCAGGAGTGTCAGTCGACCCAGAGAAGGTTGAGGCAGTGATGAGTTGGTAGAGACCGAATGTCAATCTTCGAGATACATAGTTTCTTGGGATTGGCTGGGTATTACGAGAGACGTGAGAATAGAGTGAGATTGTCCATTCGGGCGGGATCGTGAACTCGCCTACGGGACATGGACTCCATGGTTGGGGCGACCACGACCATAGAGAGAGATCGGATGCGGAGCACTCGGGATGCGGTGTTGTTAGCAGAGAGGATCGACCTTCTGGATTCGGGAAAGGCGGAAGACTTCTTCTTCACCTTAGTTTTCGAGGACTAGGAGCCGAGGATTGAGCATGGTGGTTGCCCCGGAGACGGGGATCCCAGACTTTGGGACAATGCAATCGGTTAGCGTGGGACGGGGAGAGTATACGAGTTCATTCCTTCGCTGTAGTGCGAATTCGGAGGAACTAGTTTCAATTTCGAGTGCTATACAAGCACTTCAACAACCTGTGAATAGACGGAGGGACGAGGAGTGTGGGTCGAGTCGAGTTGTCAGTTCTTGTGAGCGTGGTGGACCTTAAATTAGTAGACATTAGTTGTTGATTGTCGGGCTTGACATGGATGGAGTTAGTGACCATCGGGTTGTGCGATGGTGGACCTTGGCCCAGGGTTGTCATACGGAGCCACGACGTGGATTGGGCTTAGAGGTTAAGGCCTTTAGAAGCCCGGAATATGGAATGTTCTTCCCTAGGATGTAGGGTGAGAGTTGACTTTGATAGGTCGAGATTATGAGTGAGAGATCTCAGGGTGTTCGTGGGTGGAGCCGGTTGGTTGTCACAGTATAGCATCGTTGTGTTCGCGTGCACGGTAACATGTGTCAGTCGGTGTGCATGCACGGTCCTGATCATTCACACCATGTCTTAGTGGTGTGGGTTGAGTTTGTCTTTAAGACTCGATCGATGAAGACTCGAGTTCGATTCGGGGGGAAATGAAGAGTGATTAGAGTGTGTTGGGCAAAAGCAAGAGGAAGCTAGTTAATCCCTAAGGTGTGAGAATCCACCGGAGTTAGGGTGTAAGGGCAGGGAAGATATCCGAATTTACGTGAGAATGTAATAGGCTTGAAGTGTAAGTAGAAAGTTATCTTGAATGAAAACCAGCGAGACGGGTTATCACGTAGACTTAGAGTTGAGTGATAGGAGTCAGGAGTGACTAGAGATTTGGATACCCCTTTGGAAATTGCATTGGGAGTTGTTGAGCTGGCAAGGGCTCGGTAAATGGATGTCATTCATGACATGGACTAAGTTAATGATCCATTGGATTATCGGTGATTATGACCTTGGGAAGGTCGGCGTTTACACCAAGTAAGGGTTATTGTAGGGTTATACGTTGTGCGGATTATATACATGTGTTAGAGGGACACGTTGAGCATGTCTGGGTCATAAGTAGAAGACAATTGCCCTTAGTGGAATTCGCCTACAACAACGGTTATCGGGGCCGAGTATACGAGATGTGCGTATGAAGCAGCGTATGGGGAGCCATGCGGGTCAGATTATGTTGGGCTGAGGTGGGAGAGGCCCGTCCGCGGGTCTAATATGACAGAGACACCTCCAGAAGGTGAGGCGATGCGGCGTCTTCTCGCGACCGAGCGGTGAGAAGAGCTATGGTAATGTCTGACGTCGGCCGCAGGAGTTCGGGTTGGTGATCACGCGTTTTCTTGAAGGTGATGCTGGGAGGTGGTCGGGTTCGCGACGCGGGAAAGTTTATTGGGGTTTATTGAACTTCGAGATCTTTCGAGAGGATAGGCTCGTTGCGTGCAGTTGGCGTTACGCCGGCATGTCGGTGTCCATGAGGGTATTCCCGCGTCTCATGCTCAGGAAGTATGCTCGGATCCGGCCCGTGTGGTGGATTGAAGGGACGGTCGAGGTGACACGGATGGGACGCCGAGGAGGGACCGGTGTGCATTGATGATAGCCGTGATTAGGTTTTGCGATGCAAGACCGTGAGGCTAGTGAGAGTGTTATGGCGACATGCGATTGTAGAGGAGTCAGCGTGGGGCGTAGGGGACACGATCTGCGGTACTTCTCCTTCTTGTTTAGGGATGAAGTGCGTGGTTTAGTCGTTTAAGTTTAAATGACTAGTTTACGTACGTAGTAAAGTGCATGTTGCATATCGTGTGAGTGATTATGATTGTCCTGGTTGGAATGAAATTCCTTTGGAAGGAGAATGTAAGGCAGAAATTCCGATTTAAAGGAAAAATGGCAAAAATAGTAATTTGATTACAAAGTGCATTTGGTTTAAAGCATGTAATTTATTCTCTAGATCTCGGATGAAGCGAATTGCACCGTTGGAATCGTCTCGCGAAATCTAACTTCTTACCATCAAATTCGTCGGGTCGGGAATGAGTCCAGTCAGCCGTTTTTCGAGGGCATGGCGTTTAGTCTTAGTAAAATGATTTTTCGATGCGTGAAAGTCGCGTATAACGTACTCATGTACCATAAGTGGTATGAGTAGAGAATTGAAAATGGACAGGATAGTCTTAGGAATGGCTGGGAAAAGGGACATAATGGTCATTTTGGAATTTGTCTTAAATGATAATAAGACAAACTTTGAATAGTGTCGTCTCCTTGAATTAAAGCAAAAGAAGAAAAAGTGGGGGAGGGACTTACTCACAGTAGCTATGGAGTTTATGTTTTTAGAGAGAGAAACACCTCGCCTGCAGAGTTATCTTGCGATCCGACTGGTCGGCAGTCTTCGGGACAAGAACCCAGCGCTCTACGCGGAGAGGGCCATGGAGTGCAGTTTAGGAGTTTACTCAAGCTCCAGAGGTAGGGGTTTCTCCTACTTGGTTTATTCCTCTTTTAAGCACTTTGTGTGAATGTTTGGAGTTGAATGAGGCCGTGAGGGAACCGTTTGATCAGTTCAAATCTTGGAACCAAGTTGTTAGATTTTGAAACCCATGTGGGCAGTCGGTATTTGTCCCGCAGTGACTGTTGGGTTGCTTGTTAGTGGAAATCATGTGTTAATGTATGCCTTGATTTGGAAAGGCCGGGAATGTAGTGAAATGCGGGTTCCTGAAAGTGAGCAGATGAATTGGTGTTTAGGCAGAAGTAAATCCTGGGGTTTTCTTGTTCCTAGGAATATTGACACGAAAATATATTTTGTGTGGAAATGGGTTTGGTCGGAGTGATTCAAGTTGAATTGCTCGTGTTTGAATATTAGCCCAGTGAGGCTAATTTTGATGTTTGAAATAATAATTACATGACATGATTGTGTGATTGGATATGGATATGTGCATGTTTACATATTGGCATGTGATTAGGCGTATTGGAATTGGCATCACATTGCATTGTATACCTTTGGAACACCCTGAGACTATAGAATTGAGTGCATGAGATGAGTCTAGAAAATGGTTCGGATGATCTAATAATATGTGGTCGGGTTAGTCCATACTAAAAATATCAATCGTCGGAGAAGGCCCAATTGATATACATCGGGTAGTCACACGTAATATCAATCGTCGGAGGCGGCTTGGTCAAATATATCTCGGAGGGTAGTCCACTGAATATAACATCGGAGACGGTCCACTATTTATATCGGAGGGTAGTCCACAAATTATAACAAATAGCTTTGTTAAAAACAATGTTTCTCATACGAGGCTTAGGCAAGTGTGAGAGAGTCGGTGAGGACTCGGGATCTGAGTTGTTCATATAGACATTCAAGTAGGATCATGCATTTGCTTAAATGTGTGTTTAAATTAGAACATTACCTTGCTAGCCAGGTGGTGGAAATTGGCCACGTGGGCGTTCTCTGATGAGCATTAAGCTCGCCGTCGTGGGACCCCCTTTTTACAGGTACAGGGAGCATGCGAGGAGACAACTCGTCCTAGAGGCTGAGTTCTAGAAGAAAGCCGGAATGTGGCTTTGATGGTTTTACATGTATTAGAACTCTTTAAATTTAATATATGTATGGTTTAAGAGTGAAAATATTGTAACTCTTGTAACTATAGGATATATAGTTGGATTCATAGTTGGTATGCATAATGAGAATTGTTTATATGGGCCCTGAGTTGAGTATTGGATATATATTGCATATATTGGACTGTTTGGGATAGATAAATGCAGGTTTTATACAAGTATTGTATTTGGGTAGAGCTCCCCGTACAAAGGAGACTATGCCCGATTTTTGTGAGAAATGTCGGGTGACCCAGAGCATTACTTGCAAATCTCTTTCCCGTGGTGAATGGGTAGTCCAAACGGTTTGGGTTGGGCGTCACATTGGTAAGGCTCAATCGCTAAGCGCATTTTCATGCTTAGTGGTTACATCTGAATCCATTCCTCAATTCAGCTTAAATCAATTCATGCAATTTAATAATTGAACTTTGATCTTTTGGATGATCAATATAAATACAATACATATACTTTATTATATATATACAATAAATTATAGTTCGTGATCATCCCATAAATACATTTCATAATCAATATTTCACAATCTCAAATCAATTCAAAATATGCTCACAAATTCAATTCGATTCGACATTCAATTCAATTACGAAAAATCAATTCAGTTATGCAATCAAATCGATTATGCCAATCAATTCGGTTATGCCCATACTTGAATTTAATCTATGTCTTAGATATACGGGATATCAAGAGTCATCGACCGCGATCCATTTGGGGCTGCGGGCCGGTATCACATGGTTTATAACACACGATGCGGTCCTGAACATTGGCAGTTATAAACAATCAAATAGTGAACACTACGAATACGGTCAAGCTGGCGATCGGATGACACATCATCTGATAGTTAGCGGTAGTGCTATTTGACCTGATGGTATACCAATCTATCCTTAATACGAAATAAACGGTTAACGTTACATTAGAGGCGTTAAAATCTGCTTTATAGCGAAATATAGTACAATATGCGCTTGTATAAGCAGTTTATTTTTCAATAATCCTTCTGGTACATAAGCAAACATTTCACAATCACTTTTCTCAAATCAAAGATTAAATCAATGCAATATGCTTTTAGAACAAACATGCAAAAACTGAAGCAGGAATAAGTCGGTAGAACAAACCCAAAAATCTTTTACTTTTGATTCCAATCACGGAATCCTGATCTCGGTTAGACTTTTCATTACCGTCGGTCCTATTCAGAAAACCATTAAAGAACAATATTATTCTTAGCATTACTAGTAGTTTTTTGGTTAGGATTGATTTTCAGAGATTAATATGATTTCTAAATTCGACAAGCTATATATAGATGGATTCTTGACTCATTGGGCTTTCCATAGAGTCCAAGAATGCCAATCGAGGATTCGAGATGAAGGTTATGACCTTCGAGTTGGAGGTCATGCATGATCTAATCTGACCGACGAGCTGACCTGACCTGGACGAGCTCGATCTGTCACCTCGGTCAAACATCTTCTATCCTCGTCAGGTATATGAATGAATTCTTGACTCAATGGGCTTTCATAGAGTCAAGAACACCAAAAGCGGAGTTTGAACGAAGGAGTTATGACCTTAGAGTTGGGGTCATCGTGGTCAAATCCTGAGCCCGGCAGAAACTGACCTGACCTGGACAGGCTCGATCTATCACCTTAGTCAAACATCTTCTATCCTCCTCAGGAATATGAATGTATTCTTGACTCAATGGGCTTCCATAGAGTCCAAGAATGCGAATCGGAGTTCGGACCCAGAGGAGATATGACCTTACGAGTTGAGGTTGTGCGTAGTCAACCGGACCGGCGACTGAGGCGATGGTGGCGACCTGGACGAGCTCGATATAACACCTCGGTCTGACATCTAATATACTCCTCAGGAATATGAATGTATTCTTGATTCAATGGGTTTTCCATAGAGTCACAGAACACCCAAATCAGAGTTCAAACGAAGGAGATATGACCTTCCAAAGTTGGAGGTCATGCGTAGTCAACCAAGACGAGCTGACCTGAACTGACGAGCTGAACTGAAGTGACGAGCTTAGTCTAACACCTTGGTTTGACATCTAATATCCTCCTTAGGCATATAAATGTATTCTTTACTCAATGGGCTTTCCATAGAGTCCAAGAACACCCAAATCGGAGTTCAAACGAAGGAGATATGACCTTCCGAAGTTGGAGGTCATGCTTAGTCAGCCCCGGACAGGCGGCCTGGGCGGCAGGCTAAACTGAAGTGACGAGCTCAATCTAACACCTCAGTCTGACATCTAATATCCACCTCAGGCATATGAATGTATTCTTGACTCAATGGGCTTTCCATATAGAGTCCAAGAACACCGTCGGAGTTCAAACGAAGGAGGATATGACCTTAGAAGTTGGAGGTCATGCGTAGTCAGCCAGACGGTGACTGGTGACGAAGTTGACCTCTACATGACGAGCTAGGTCTGACACACCGGTCGGCACCTTCTATCTTCCTCAGGCATATGGATGGATTCTTGACTCAATGGGCTTCCATAGGTCAGAACACCGTCGGAGTTCGGACGGAGGTTATGACCTTCCAGTTGGAGGTCATACATAGTCATCCTAGACGGTGACTAAGCCCGGCGAGTTGGTAATTGACGAGTTGACCTCTACACTGGTGAGCTCTTCGAGGACAGGCGAAGCTCTGCGGAGACAGGCCCAGCTCTGAGGATGAGGCTCTGAGGACAGGCTTCTGCGGCCTCTCTGGGGATGGGGTCTACGGGGCCAATTCTGTGACCTCACCGGGATGAGGTCTGGCCGGCCTCTATTGCATGGTGTGCGACCTCTGGCACATAGGTGTCTTGACCTCACGTAAAGGACTATAACTTAGTCTACAGAGGTCCAAATTGAGAAGATTCAAAGCCTAACATCAAGTTCATTGATGTGGCTACAACACCGGAAAGGACTCAATACCCGATTCTCTTTATTTCTTGCCCGAAGCCCATTCTAGGTCTGGCTAGTTGACTCGAATTGGCAGAATTGACCCGACCAGATTGCTAGGCTGACCTCAGTAAAGGACTATAACTTAGTCTGAGAGGTCCAAATTGAAGATTCAAAGCCTAACATCAAGTTCATTGATGTGGCTACAACACCAGAAGGACTCACTACCCGATTCTCTTTATTTCTTACCCAAAATTCTGCTCTAAGGTCCAGTAATCACGCACTATCACAATGTAGCGACTTAGGAGTAGAAATGACCAGTAGAGGAAGACCTACCTCTTGGAGTTTGTCGAAACTCCCCGATTCCGTCTCTACTTGCAGCTCTTGTCACGAGAAAGGACTTTCCCTCTTAGCCGCTGGGACCTATGGCCGATCGTTGAAATCTAGAGAAAGAGTGAGAGCTTCTCACTGCAAATACCTCCCATTTTCTCTGTTTTCCTTTTCTTATGGATCCTCTAAATCGTATTTTAAAAAGGGAGGAAGCTTCCTCCACTTTCCTATGCCACATGCCCTTTCCTTGATTTTTTCTTTTCTTTTTTCTTTATTTCTTTTTATATTTAGTCCCTCCATTTCTCTATTATTCCTCATTTAAGTCTCCTATTTTCACTTAGACATATAAACTTATTTACAATTGACCCTTAGGTCCCCATTTTACAATTTCCATATTTTCTCTTTTTTCACTTGGGTTTATTTCTGGATGCAATAATCATTTAATCAATATTCATCTAACAATTCCCGGAAAAATACCCAGTTAATGATTATACGAATATATAATAAATTTTATTATAAAAATTCGGTATTTTGAAGTAGATTACACTATTTGCAGAAATGGCTTCCCTCATCATTGATGATTGTTCTGGGTGCCCCAATCTGCTCAAAATGTTTCTTTGTATAAACCCGACAAGCGCTTAGTAACATCATTTATGGAATATTTGTTACCTCCGCGTTTGGACATAATCCTGACTAAGGAGAATGTACATATTGCCAAATGATGATGGAAAAGGTCCATAAAAGTCTATTCCCCATACATAAAATCTACACCACGGAATTCCACTGCGAGGTGCATTCATTTTCTACTTATGTTGCCATTCTTTGGCTTGAAGCATCACAATGTTTTATCCATTCAAAATAGTCTTTGAATAAGTAGGCGGTAAATCACGATTGGAGAATTTTCTAATTGTCTTGTCTCACACAAAGTGTCCTCCATATGGTGATGCATGACATTTTTTCATAATACCACCTTGTTCTGTTTCTAGGGCACATCTCCTGATGATCATGTCTGATCCTCTTCTATACAATAGTGGGTCATCCCATACATATAATTTGCAATCAGTTCTTAATTTCCTCTTTTGCTGGTAGATGAATTCACATGGCATAATTCCACAAGCTATGTAATTGACAATATCAACATACCAGGGTGTTTGTATTGACAACATCAATAGCTGCTCATCAGGAAAAATTTATGCTATTTCTTCCCCTTTTTCTGTTCCAACTATTCTCTCCAATCTAAACAAGTGATCTGCTATCACATTGTCACTACCCTTCTTGTCTTTGATTTCAAGATCAAACTCTTGTAAGTAGCACCTATCTGATCAATCTTGGCTTTGCATCCTTCTTTGCCATTAGATATTTAATTGCAGCATGATCAATGTGTATAACAACATGGGACCCCAATATATAAGGCCTGAATTTTTCACAAGCAAATATCATTGCCAGCATCTCCTTCTCTGTGGTGGAGTAGTTTTCTTGTGCCTCATTGAATGTCTTGCTGGCATAGTATATGACATTGAATACCTTTTTAGTTCTCTATCCCAATACAGCTCCCATTGTATAATCATTGTTCCAGTCTAGTGTCACATATAATTTCAAATTCATTGTTCCAGTCTAGTGTCAACATAATGGGAGCTGATACCAATCTGGATTTAATTTCCTCAAATGCAGCTTTGCATGATTCATCAAAATCAAAATTTCCATCTTTTCCGTGATGCGCCGCGATGAGTGCGGAGATTTTTGAAAATTCCTTAATGGATCTTTTTGTAAAATCCGGCTTGTCGACTTCTTAAGCCCTTCACTGTGTAGGTGGCATGAGGTTTTATAACAACGATCTTTGTAGTCACTTACAATCGGCGAAATCTTGTGCCCCAAGACAATACCTTCAGGTACCATGAAATGGCATTTTTCCCAGTTTAAAACTAGATTCTTGTCTTGGCACCTGCGAAATCACATTTCTAAGTTTTGGACAATGCTTCAAGCTGGATCCATATATTGAGAAATCATCCATGAATATTTCCATAACCTCTTCCACCAAATCAAAAAATATAGACATCATACATCTTTGAAAGGTGGCAAGAGTATTACATAATCCAAATGGCATCCTTTTAAAGGCAAAGGTGCCATATGGACATGTAAATGTTGATTTCTCCTGATCCTCTGGGGCTATTGCAATCTGGTTATAACCGGAATATCCATCGAAAATAGTAATGGGAGTGCCTTGCTAACTTGTCGACATTTGGTCGATGAAGGTAGAGGATAATGGTCGCTATGGTAGCGGTGTTTAGTTTTCCACGTAGTCTATACCTCTCCATCCTATCACGGTTCTTGTAGGAATCAATTCCATTCTTCTCATTTCGATCCTTGTGGTCCTCCCTTCTTGGGAACCATATGTATTGGGCTCCTTGAATTTGTAATGAAATTGCATATATGGCTTGCATTTAGCCATTTCAGTACTTCTTTTCTGACTACTTCTTTCATTACTGGATTCGGCCTTCTCTGATGCTCTATAGAAGTTCTTGCATTCTCCTCAACGGGATCTTGTGCATCTGATTGAAGGCCGTTCCTTTTCCAAATCTTCTATAGATGACTATTTAACTTCCTTATATTTTCTGAGAGTCTCCAGTAGTTTTTGCTCTTCCATCTTAGTTAATCCAGCTAAAATGATTACTGGCTTTCCTTTTTCTGGTTGTAAGAAGGCATATTTTAAGTGTTCAGGCAATTCCTTTAGTATTAATCCTTCTGAACTTTTGTTTTCTTGGGCCACTTCTTCCGTAACTCACGGATTTTCTGCCTTTGTTCTTTCTAACTTGAATCTCACGAATGCTTTATGTTTAAAATTGGAGATCAGAAATTCAACTTCAAGATGCTCAAGATACTGGAAATTCATCTCATTCTCATTCATTGAATTCTGAAAACTACAATTAGTGGTCAGTTCATAACTAACAGTAATTTTTGTTTCTACAGATTCATAGTCAGCACTTCTGAGTTTTGGTTGTTTCAAACTGTCATTGAGATTAAAATGCACTGCTTCATCTCCAACTCTGAGAGTCAGTTCTCATTTTTTCACATCAATCAATGCTGCTCCTGTTGCTATGAAGAGTCTTCCTAACAACAGTGGGACTTGTTTGTCTTCCTCTATATTTATGACTACGAAGTCCACTGGAAAGACAAATTTTCCCACCTTGATTAGCACATCTTCAAGGACACCCTCAAGATGGGCCAATGTTCCGTCTGCCATTTACAAGGTCATTGTTGTGGGAGTAAGCTCCCCCAAACTTAGTCTTTAATGTAGGCAGGGGCATCAAGTTGATCTTTGGCTCTAGAATCCTGATATTTTTCTCATGTCAGCATTCCTAATCATGCAAGGTCTGATGGAAATTTTGCTGGATCTTACCTTTTACGGTATGGATTTACGGTGTGCAATGCGCGGGTTGCATTTAGGCTCACTAACCCTTCCTCAGTAAACTTTCTCTTTTTTCTTAACAGATCTTTCATGGATTTTGCATAATTAGGCATTTGAGTTAATGCCTATGAGAAGGGAATGTTGATCTTCTTAAACATGTTTAAGAATTTAAAATGCTCCTCCGGTTTATCTTACATAGAGGAATGGGCCCCGGAAAGATTATAAGCCTTCCTCCTTCTTTCCTTCCCTGTGCTTGGGGATGCAATTACGGTGACTTTCCTTCTCTGAAAGCACGAGGCTGATTACGCTCATGATACTCAATCTTAGCTTGTTTCTCTCCCTTAATATTCTTCCTTTCTACTCTCTTTTCATCTAACTCCTTGCCACTTCTCAAATTCCTGCCACTTCACAGTCCTTGAGCTCTTTTGCATGGCGACCAATTGCCCAATCTTTGCATCTCAGTTGCTAAAAACATTGGTGTTTGCACGAAATCTTGTTGTGTTGCTTGAAAATTTTCAAGGTCAGAAAATTTTTTCTCATGCAGATTCAAAATCCTTTTGTTATCTGACATGAAATTAAGCATCTGATCTTCAAAGGATGGAGTCTTTTTCTGACCTTGATAATCTGTTTTGCTTTCCCTCTGCTGCTGGTTGTTGCTGCTGCTGAAACCCAGGCTGAGTATAAGCCTGATGGTGGTTCTATTCATATCTGGTTCCCTATTGTGCCTTTCCACCATATGAAAAGCTTTCATGGTTTCTTAGTGCTGGATTATAGTGTGTAGGTAGGTTGGGGTTGGGCTTAAAAGTATAACTCTTGTTTGCATTTAGGTACTATACTTCCTCAACCTGGTAGAGCTCTTCTTCCTCGTACCCCTCAGCACTATTTCTCCTTTCTTCTCTCACTGCTCTAACTTCATGTGCAATGTGCATTCTCTTCTCATTGCTACTTAGCTTGTTCATAATTGCCATCAAGCAGCCACATGATTTGTAGTTTTATCAATCAATCGAACACTTCCCCTCAATCTATGCTTGCTCCTTGAAGATTCAGATGGAGTCTTGTAGTTGCATTTGGCAAGGTCTTCAATAACTTACCTTGCCTCCTCTGTACTTCTTCTTTTAAAACCTCCACAGCATGATGCATCAATTATACCCTTAGAGGTATAATTCATGGCATGATAGAAAATGTCCATCTAAGTTGTCAGATCTATCCCATGCATAGGGCACCTCTTCAGTAGTCTCTTGAACCTCTCCCATGCAGTATAGAGACTCTCATCCTCCCCTTGCTTGAACACAATGATTTCTCCTCTTCTCTCAACAATGAGAGCTAGAGGGAAAAATCCGCTCATGAATGCCTCCACCAGTTCTTCCCAGAATTCAACGATCCAAGCGCGGTGGAGTCGAACCAATGTGGGCCGCGTCCAGTGAGAATGGGGAAGGTTGGAAATGATTACATCTAGTCTAACTCCCATTCGGTTTACGGTGTTTGCTATCCTCCATAAATCTCTGAAATGCCCATTTTATCTTCTAAAGGGTGTGATGGCCCCAGTGTTGCTACACCATTATGATAAAAGCCCCATTTCCAAAATTGTTTGCTTGATAAAGGGTTGTCTGTGACGAGTATTCTTCTTGGATGATGGGCCTCCAAAATTCCTCCCATTGTGTTAAGCCTACATGGTCTCTCTACTTCTTAACTTCTTTTGGAATGATCTTGCCCATCTTTCTATTTGATTAGCCATACTTCTATCTTATTACTTGGTGCTTTTCTCGGATTTTTGAGTTCTCTCAAATTTCTATATCTAGAGCGAGTTACGCCCGATTTTTTGTACATTTAATACCTTCCTGAAAATGGAAACACATTGAAATCAAATAGAGTCAATGGTAACAAAAATTATATATTCATTAGGCTTCCAAAAAGATCAGTAGCTTATTTAGCCATTGATGTTAAAATTGTTTTTGTTAATTTTCTGAAATTTTTGTAAAACAAAGAAAAACTTGTTAAGACCAAATGCTATATACAAATTTCAAAACACCATCATCAAAGGATTATTATCTAATCCCTGACAACGGCGCCAAAAACTTGTTACTCAAATTTCAAACACTGCTACCAAGGACTAAGTAAAGTCCCCGGCAACGACGCCAAAAACTTGTTAAGACAAAATGTTGTATGCTCATAAGAAGAATTGTTTTGTCACTGAACTCATTTAAAATTTTAGTTAGGTCTTAAAAACTGCAAGTGCAAAGGTCGTACAAGTAATAAAGTGGATCTATAAGTCGGATATCGTTCCCATAGAAATTGAAAAGAATTTAAACTTCAACTACCTCAACTATTCAAGTTCTACACTATTTGAACGTTCAGTTTAGAGAAAACTTAGTAACCTAATAAGGATTTTAATAACTGGAATCCTACATTTAAAATAAAGAAAAAAATAAAAATAAAAATCTAAATAATAAGCGAACTGAACCAGTTATTCTTTGAAGTAGACAACGAGATTTCCTTTGTTGTGAGGTATCAATTCCTACATCATAATCTCATTCTATTTTCCCTTGAGTTGGAATCAGAATTTGTCAAGAGGCAAGGTAGTATAGTTTGGATTCCTTTTCTAACCATACTTTTCACTGAGTAGAGATTCATGTTTATTCTTGAAACATGATTCTGATAATTTCTCTATAAGATCTGGGTATTTTTCTTTTCAATACTTCATACCCAATTTTTTATGGTTGTAATTCTTGCTTCGAGACGGGGGCAATTGCTAGATTCCTACAAAATGAATGATGTCTCATCCTTAAGATCTAAAAAAGTTTTCTCTTTCCTTGATTAGATTTCATGCTAACACGGGATCAAGATCGTTCTTCCAGACCAAGGAGAGATCTCTAATTGATTAAATTGATATATCACTCAACCCATTCTCAAACCATGAGCAAATTGAGGATTTATCTAAGTAACCTTTCAGAGCTCATTAGTTCTTCAATATTAGTCTAACATACCCCCAAGTAATTGATCTAGGCTCTCAGGAATCTCCATCTTTGTGTCACTTAGAGGGCCTCTTGGAAATCAGAACCAGACAATAGTCATTTCATGGGTATAAGCTACTAAAATTGGGAACAATAAATTTCAAGAACAACACCATTCAAATAAATTCAACATTCTACTCAGGAAATTTTCTTCTCATAGTGCAGAAAAGACCATAACTAACATCAGATCTTTCCCAGTAGAAGTTGCGTCCTCGAAAACTGGATTACAGAATACATTGAAATACCGATCAGGAAAATTTCACTACAATTGCAATCAACTGAAGAAATGATTTCCAGCTTTTATTTGGAGTTCATTGAATTCAAACAGTAATCATAAAGGAATTTCAACATTTAATTTTAACTTCAAAACTTCTAATAGATCACTGTTTCAAATCAAGTAAACTAATAAAAAATCCTATGCTAACTCTAATCTAAGAAAGAAAGAAAATAAAAAGAAAAAGAAAAGAAAAGAAAAATATAATACAAAGAGTCACCGACAAAGATTATAAAGTTTGATTCAATCTTGTTATTGCTCGCTTTAAGTCGTTGTTTCTATTTATAGAGCCCTACAAGTTTTGGCCCTAACTTCAATGTTTTTTTTTTAATTTTTATGAATCTCTAAATTTTAGGCCCAGATTGTCTTCTCAATCGCCGATCTGGATGCATCGTGATAGAGTTTTGAATTTGTTCACGGAGTTCTGTTCACGTGACGATCGTATGTCGCGACTGTTTCTGTGTTCTTCCTTGGATTTTAATTCTGCTTGATGTTTTCTTGATCGCGACAATGATGTTATTGCTTCTTCAAATTGGTGTCGCGACCAGTTTTCTTGTCGCGATAACGAATTCTAACTACAGTTCTTGTTGCAACACTATCTTGTATTATTGTCTCTTCGTTGGCGACCCAAAGATTACAATCAGCGTGAGTTCTACCGCTCCCTTAGCTGTTTCCTTGTTGCAGCTTCATTTTTGATGTTGCGACCTGGACTTTTTTGTTGGGGATGTTTTGCATGTTGCGACCCCAATATGTTATGTCGCAATGACACTTTTCTATATGCAACATATTTTCCTGTCGTGACATAACTTTTCTACCTTCAGCTTGTCTTCGTGTCGCAACCCATATTTCCTGCCGTGATAGAACTTTCTATATTCGGTTGATTTAAATATTACGACCATATTTCTCAGCCAGGACTTTTAATGTTCCGAGTTGACTTGTCTTTATCCACGGCCCGATTTGTTATGTCGTGACATGACTTCTTTGCATTTGTGTTGAAAGCTCTGTCGTGACTTAGAAGTTGTGTCGCGACCTCTTTTCTCTCTATTCAGCTTATTCATGTGTCGCAACATGAAGATCTCTATCGCGACATCAAAACACTTTTTCATCTTGAAATATGTCGCAACATTGACTCTCCTTGTTGCAACCAAGTTAGTTCATCCATTAAGCACCCTTTGTCGCAACCTAATTTTCTTGTCAGGCCCTAAACTTCTTCTTCAGCATCTTTTCTGTCTCAACAAACTTTTCCATGTTGCAGAAGTCAGTGTCATGACAGACAAGGGTTATCGCCCGACGGATATTACACTTGCCGGTCGGCATTATGTCGCAATACAAACTATCTTGTTCCCAACTGACTTGCATATGTTTTTCCCATTCTCTGTCGCGACCTAGCTCAATTGTCAACAATCAGATTATGGTGTTGCGACATAGGAAATGTTGTTGCGACACGGTTTCTTTGGTAATTGCTTGGAAGTTTGTTGCGACACACCAATTTCAGTAGCGACATAGACTGCTGCAATTGCTCTTTTTCTCTTCTTTCTTGCTGGAAATCTCTCCTTTTTGAATTAACTCCTACAAAACACAAAGTTTGTAAATATTCCATAATTTGGCATTAAAACTGCTTTGAAAATACTAAAAACAAGCCAGAAAAATGGATTAAAAATAAATGAGTTTAAGACTCATCAATACTCCTCTCCTTATTCATAGTCGTCTTGGTCATCCGAATATTTCCAAGTTTTGAGTAATGGTTCCTCGTTTTTCTAATTTGTTCTCAATTGAGTATAAGTCATGTCAACTTGGGAAACATACTTGTGTCCCATTCCCTAAGTGCCTAGATCAACGGACAAAGTCTAGTTTCGAGGTTGTCCACACTGATGTTTGGGGTCCTTCACGGATTGAGTCTACCTTGGGATTCCGTTACTTTGTTACTTTTATAGATGATTATTCTCGTTGTACTTGGCTATTTTTAATGAAAACTCAAGTTGAGTTATTCTCTATTTTCCAGAAGTTCCATGTTGAAGTTCAAACTCAATTTAATACTTAAATTCGTATCCTACAACGTGATAATGCCAAGGAATATCTTTCTGGACCATTCTCCTCTTTTTTGTCCTCACATGGGATTGTTCATCGGTCCTTTTGGTTGAAACCGTCATTTGGTTGAAACCGCTCGCACAGTAAGAATGGAGTGGCTAAGAGTAAGAACCGTCATTTGGTTGAAATATTTCTTGCCTCTCCTACTCGATCATAGGTTCATAACTTTTTTTAGGGAGATGCTACTGGCAGCATTGTTGATCAATCGTATTCGAAACCATCCATCTTACATGATAAAATCCCTCATTCCATTCTTTTTCCAAACCAACCTCTCTTCTGTCTTCCCCCTCATGTCTTTGGTTGTATTTGTCTTGTCAAAATTCTTATTCTTTGACAAGACAAGTTTTCACCAAAGCCACGAATTGTGTCTTCCTTGGTTATTCTCGGCTTCAATAAGGTTATCGTTGCTACTCTCTTGATACACATCGATACTTTGTCTCTGTCGATGTCACATTTTTTGAGAACTCTTCTATGTTCCCTATCAACCACCCTCAGTTTTAATGTCATATCTCACCCTTTACTTTATCGAGTCGGATACCTCCCTTGTACTTTTCGGCTACTCCACCTTTGACCATTGGAAGTTTATGCTCATCGCCCACATCTTGTACCCCGAAAAACCAAAGTAGAATTTAGATTTTTTCCAAAAGGGTTAAGAGTAAATTTCGGTCTGGGTTGCAAACTACAGGGAGTTTTTTCTAAGTCTCAGATGATGAAGCGGATCTTACCGTTGGATTTGTCTCACAAAATCGAGTTACCCAAGCGAATTTTGTTGAATTTTGAAATAATAGGATTTTTTTGCATTTTTCGGCGACGGGTGTCCAGTGACCACCAAAAATGAAAATTTTAGAAAAATTTTGAAAGTTGGAAAATAATTTAAATAAAATTCATATAAAATAATTTGAACTTAAGCAGGGACGAAATTAATCGTTTCGGGGCAAAAAAGGACCCGAACAAGACGTGGACACGTGGCGTGACGTGGGCCAAGTCTTTAAGACTTAAGATAAAGTTAAAAGAATAGGTTTTGGAGAGAAATATCTCATTCTTCCATCTGGTTTTTACGTGAGAGAGGAAGAGGGAGAGAAAGAGAGCATCTAAGCCTTCTTTCAGTGATCCTCGGAGTTCCGTCAGTCGGAATTCTTCGAACCAAGAACTAAAGTTCATCTCCTCGACGAGGGCTACGCGTGTGTACCAAAAACGAGTTTCACCGAAGGTCCAAAGGAGGAGATTTAGGGAAATCAAAGGTTTTGGGTTTATGAGGTGTTCTTGAGGTCTCTTACATTTTCTACTACACTCTAAGAGGTAGGGTTCTTTCCTAATTTGGTTTACTTTTACCTTTGGGCTGTTTGGACTGTTTGTGGCCAGTTCTATGGTTGTTAAGGGCTATTTGGACCATGTTTAGCCGGTTTTATGGCTGTTTTTATGGCCTGTTTGTGGCTGGTTTTGTGGGTTGATTTGTGATTGTTTTGGCATGTTCAAAGGATTGTTTAAGGGACTGTTTGAGTTAAAAATCTAGACTGTTTAGGGGCCTATTTGGGGCTGGTTCTATGAATGTTAAAGAATTTGTTTGGGTATGTTTGACCGGTTTATGGCCCTTTTTGCATGACCCTATTTGTGGCTGGTTTGTGGGCTGATTTGTGATTGTTTGTAGCGTATTGAATGATTGTTTAGGAATTTGTTTGGGTTAAATACGGACTGTTTAGGGGCTTGTTTTATCGCTGTTAAAGGGTTGTTGAGGCCCAGCTTTTTATGGCTGTGAACATTTGGGGTTGGTTTTTATGGCCTGTTAAGGGGCTGTTTGAAGTCGGTTTTTATGGCATGTTAAGGGGTTGTTTGGGGCCCCTTTTTATGGTATGTTTAAGGGGCTGTTTTGTGGGATTATTATATGTTACAATTGGCCTTGAGAATTAAGAGTGTTAGTACTTGATTTTGTAATGACATGCTTGGTTATTATTGTTAGATAAAATGTTGATATATGTGTATTAATATATTGACATTGGAATGAGTGTTTACTTGGAGATTATATGCATATGATATGATTTTCCATGATACATGATGAAATGTATGATTTAAGTTGTTCATGTGGCATTCATTACATATGTGACATGACATTGACATGCAATGGAGCATTATATTGCATATGCACTGGAGCATTGCATTTCATGGGTGTGACTGCATGGTTGAAATCAAATACCACATTTGGTGATTGATAAGTAGCTTGGTACCGTTGAACCAAGTTCAACAATTCGCACGGTCGCATGACATGGAAAACTTATGTTGGGTATAGCAAGAAGGGCTAGACACTCCCTCGGGTGAAAGACCCAGTTACTGGTTCATACACTCCAACGGTGAAAGTCCAAAAGGTGTAGATAGGTGTGCGGAGCCGACGGCGTGATTCCAAAATCCGCTACCTACAAAGGCACATGGTTTTGTTTATAAAGTGATCATTAGATGAAATTCATCAGTGTCAGATTTTATTACACATTGGCATTGCATTGTGTGGTGGGAGTTGGTGAAGACTCAGGGTATGATGCACAAGTGAGTTTCATCTCATTTCATAGCATGACATGTAGAATTCCAACCAAAAATTTGCATATTCTTACTTGGAATGTTGAGGTGAATATGAATTGTCGAATGTGAACATTGCATGTGCACTTAGGTGGGGAGTAGCCTTTGTAGAAATTCTCTACACTAAGGCGTAGAAACACCTATATGGGAAAACATTTCGAATGAGATATACGCTGGTAAACTGACTCTCATTCGAGTATGAGGTGAAGAAAGCCGACTTGTGGCTTTTATGGCTCCTTTTGTAAAAATTTTGGAGCAAACTAGTTTTGACATGTACTTTTATGTAAGAGAGTTTTAATTGAACTCATATGAACTGTTTTTAAAATAACCGTGCATGTTTTTATATGAATATGGATAAATGGACCCGATGTGGTCAATTTATACTTATAAATAGACCCGGTGAGGTCATTGTGCTATGTTGGGCCTCAAATGGGTCATGTTATTGTATATTGTACAGGTTGGGTTTTGGATAGAGCTCCTCGTACAAAGGAGACTCTGTCAGATTTTGTTAAATTATGGATCCTGGTAAATAGGACATAACGGTGTGGTATCGAGTTACAAGATATCCACAGACATTTCGCGGGTTGATGGGTGATCAACGGACCCCTGGATTTTGGGGCCTCATAGACACTGTGCCTCCAGGCTGACTCATCTCCTATGACACCCTCCTCCATGATGCCAATCTTGTCGTCTCCCACTAATCTTCCCATTGCCATTCGAAAAGGTACTCATTCCTCTCTTAACCCTCATCCTATTTATAATTTCCTAACTTATCACCGTTTATCTTCTTCATATTCTGCCTTTGTTTCCACTTTATCTTTTATTTATGTTCCAAAAACTGTGCATGACGCTTTATCCCATCCGGACTGGAAACAGGCTATGGTTGAGGAAATTGCTGCTCTACATTCTAGTGGCACTTGGGACCTGATTACTTTACCTGTTGGCAAAACACCTGTTGGATGTCGTTGGGTGTATACAATGAAGATTGGCCCTGATGGTCGGGTGGATCATCTTAAGGCTCGATTAGTTGCAAAGGGGTACACTCAAGTCTATGGTTCCGACTACTATGATACCTTTTCCCCTGTCGCCAAGATTGCCTTTATTCATCTTCTCCTATTTATGGTTGCTATGTAATCTTGGCCTTTGTATTAGTTAGACATCAAAAATGCTTTCTTACATGGCGACTTAGCCGAGGAGGTCTATATGAAGCAACCACCTGGGTTTGTTACTCTGGGAGTCTGGATTGGTATGCAGGCTACGCCGCTCATTATATTTCATGATCCTTGAGCTTAGTTTGGCGGTTAGTTCCATGGTTGGGAGTTTGGTATATTTCGGAGTCTGACAAATCACTTGGTTTTCTATCATCATACGAGTTTAGGGTAGTGCACTTATTTGATTGTTTATGTGGATGACATTGTTATCATGGGTAATGATTAGGATGGTATTCAAAAGCTGAAACAACATCTCTTCAACCACTTTCAGACTAAGGACTTAGGGAAACTCAAGTATTTTTTGAGGGATTGATATAGCTCAATTTAAATCCGTTATGGTTATGAATTAGAGAAAGTATGCCTTGGAAATATTAGAAGAGAAGGGTATGCTAGATTGCAAACCTATAGGCATTCCTATGGATTCGAATGTCAAGCTCATACCAGGACAGGGGGACCTCTACGTGATCCAGGGAGATATCGATGACTAAACTAAACTATCTCACCATTACCCGACTAGACATATCATTTCCAATGAGTGTTGTTAGTCAGTTCTTGCAATCACCATGGGAAAACTAAACTATCTCACCATCACCCGACCAGACATATAATTTCCAATAAGTGTTGTTAGTCAGTTCTTACAATCACCATGTGATAGCCATTGGGATGTTGTGATTCGTATCCTCCGTTATATTAAGGGAACACCAGGCCAAGGGGTGTTATATGAAAACAAAGGTCACACCTAGATTATCGAATATTGTGATGTAGATTGGGCAGGTTCACCTACAGATAGACGCTCCACTTTTAGGTATTGTGTATTTATTGGTGGAAACCTAGTATCCTAGAATAGTAAGAAACATGATATTGTAGCCAAATCAAGTATTGAAGCAGAATATCGAGCTATGGCTTTGGCGACATGTGAGCTCATATGTCTAAGACATCTTCTTCAAGAGCTAAGATTTGGGAATGATGAACAAATAAAGCTAATATGTGACAATCAAGTTGCTATCCACATCGCATCCAATCTGATATTTTATGAGAGGAACAAACATATTGAAGTGAATTGTCACTTCATCATAGAGAAGCTCGCATCAGGATGCATGACTACTAGGTTTGTCAACTCGAGTGACCAACTAACATAAGTGTTCACCAAATCTTTCAAAGGTCCTATAATTAAGTACATTTATAACAAACTTGGTGCATTTGACCTATATGCTCCAGCTTGAGGGGGAGTGTTGAGAATAAAAAAATATTCCCTAGATATTCTTTGGTTTATCTCCTACCTGTTTTATACATTATTCTCCTTCCTTTTACACTTTATTTTGTTTCCTTTTTGTTCAATTATTTTGTATATATATTGGTGTCTCTATACTATGTAACTCACTCATTTAATAAGGAAAAACATTTTTTTTCTTTTCTCATTTCACAAGTGCTAAAGCAAGAAAGCCAATGATAAGAGTGATCACCTGTGGATTAGATATAATTATTCCCCATGACATAAGCCATCAAGTCTAAATAAGACTGGAGAGAGTTTTGAACAACTCCCACAACACAATGATCAGATTTAGGAACACCATCCTATCCAAAAGGTAGGAAAGGAAGGAAAGAAAGTACCTCAACAAAAATTGAATACTCGTAACTTAAAGAAAATGAACGAAACTCATCTTGATAAATTGAAGAAAAACAAAGTCTGGTTGCCATCAAACAAATGTAGATGCTGGTCTTAGAGATCTTATAATGGCTATGCTAAAGCAGCTCTCCTAAAAGCTTGTGTTTATAGGATTTAAGTTTAATATGAATATCATGTCTTTTAACACCCTCCTTCACGTGCAGCCTTATACCCATATGTGGAGAATTAAACAAACCAAATAAAGTCTTTCATGGACTTCAAAATCCATAAATGGGGGGGAATAAATTACGCAAGAGAGGTCTCGAGACCCGGGGTCTCTGCGGATGACTTTGATGCCGGTGGCGCTCTTTGTATCTGGCGAGGGAACTGTATGGGCTGTGGGCGATCTGTCGAGGAATTTGGATCGCCGTGCCACGCAACCTACAATGAACGGATGGTCCGGCGTGGGTGCGCCTGTCGGCTCTCCGATGCCTAAGTCAGTTTCTCTCTTATGGAAAGGAAAGAATTCAATTGTTGATGGCGTTATGATCGCGTACCTTTCTTTGGTGGGATTACTTGGTCTTTATAATGGATGATTATGATGACTTTCCTTGTTGGACAATGATACGACATCTTCCCAATTGGGCAGGGGATCTTCTTTTCTTTATCGCTAACTAGATATTAGAGGATAATTAGAGAGTCGTAATCGTGGGAGATCTTTCTTTCCTTAAAGGGTAGATACCAGATCATGAAGGTGGGGTGTTTTCCTTTCTTTGGGCTGCTTAGGTAGTCAACGGATTATCCTCGTCACCAGTTCGGCCCACTGGGCTTAGTTTCGACCCTGGGCCTAAGCCTCAGGGGGACCAGGACATCGTTATGGGCCAAGCTGGTGTGACTTTGCAGTCGCAAGGATACCGATGCAGCACAGGCTCGTTCCCCAGGCCCGTGTTACAGGCACAGTGGATCGTTTACTTTAGGTATCATTAGTTACCCCCCACCCCTTTACCGAAGCGAGCTTGGGCAAGGGTTGAATTTTTTCTTTATTTGAGCGAAGGGTTTCACGTGGCTAGACAGGGTTTGTTGGTCCAGGCTTGTCGCTGTCAATTGCATTGCGATAATGATGGTCTCTCTCGAATTTCGTGCTCGTTTTGATTGACATTCCCAGTTTTTTTTTTTTTTTTTAAAACGTCTCGCAGTTACTCAAACCGTATTTTCCTTATTCTCTAATCCTTCTTGTCAACTTTCCTCTTCCTTACTTTTTTCTGTTATTCAACCCTCTTTCGCTGCGACCTCGGATTTTTTGCTTTCTCGAACTCTTCGGACTATCACATAGGATCGTTTTGGGTGTTTTTTTATCGTTCTATCTCACTCGGAGTCGTTTCTTGTGTCCCTGTCCCTGGTATGTCTTTCTTCTTCTTCTTCTTCTTCTTCTTCTATTTACCTTTATTTGTTCTGGAGTTTGTGGGTCCCTAGCTATCGTTGTTGTCCATAACCCTATTTACAGTAGGGTCGTTGCGCCTTCCCTTACTCTTGCTCGACCATGCGTACATCCTCTGGGCCCAATCGTCCTTCCGGTTTGCACATAGGGGGTAGTTCTACTAAGGGGTTGGACTTAGGGTTGATAGGAGGGGGGCCTTGTCGTCCTACTATTGTTGTCAATCATGTCTCTTTAGCGGGTCCCCCTTCCCCTCATGGCAAAGTCAAGGGTAAGTTCAGTGAGATTAGGTATCCTGGTGGATCTACCTTACTTAGAATTGGCTGTACAAAATCTGGCGTGGGCCACTAGTTGGGTGAGCCCTCTTGAACATAATTTCGCCTCTTACTCTGGCTTCCTTAGGTGTTGGTTGGTCATACGGCTTTCTCACCTCTACGTCTTTCGTAATGCTAGAAGTGGTTTGCTTCTTCGGCGGCCTTCGAGGAATGGCCTCAGCTTCCCTACGTTCTTTTATCAAAGCGTTTTGACATTTTAATGTACATCCGTGACTTTCTCCCGACTTCTAGGCGTTAAAGTGTTCTTCAGTCGATCTTCCGAGGGATAAAGGTCTTGGGGTACACAGCATTTGCGTTACTCTTAGACTTCTTTAGCGTGAAGGAGTCCACGGAGGAGCTTTGTACATCTCAAGCAGCTCGATGGGTTGATCATTTTTGGATGCGTCTTCCCATGACGTTGGAATGAATGGTATTTTTATAGATTGGTCGTAATTGGGAATATAATCAGGTTGGCCAAAGATGACAACAGTATTCCGTAGCTGGTACTTGAGAATCTCCATGAGCTTATGTTTGCATTTAATTGGGTTTAGCTTACGAAAGTCATGAGGTGTTTTCTAACTTTGCTTTGATTGTGCGATCTTGGTGTCGCCGACCTCGGCCCCGAGGATGAAGAAATGAAGGCCCAAGTTGGCGAAGTCGCTGCTTACGGGTGTACTCACGAGGCGGTCGGTCGGACATTCGGGCCTTACGGCGTGTCTCTCAGCCAAGGCCGACGAGGCCTACCGACGCTGTCATGAGGACTTCTCGCGAAGGGCCTTGGTCGTGAGCCTGCTCGGAAGAGCTCGAGCGGAGTCGAGTCGTTGGTAGAAGAAGGGCGTTAAAGCGTAAAGCTCGGGCTCAGGAGTAGCCTGACTCGGGGTGGGTCCTCCAGTTGGGAAGTGCCTTCTCCTTTGTCGGCCATTAAGGGTGGGGGTCGTCGACGAGTTCAGGAGGTGGGCGCCTCCGTCAGTGGTCGGAGTGTCAGGTGCGAATCAGAAGATTTCCTCGGGGGGCTTGATGAGCTTCCTCTTTGTTGTTTACTGTTATGTTCGAAGTCCCTAGCCCCGAGACTTTGGCGTTCTCCCTCTGAAGCCGGAGAACGGGAAAGGGGTGCTTTGGAGCTGAAGGGGAGGACTTCATTTGCTTACCCGACTCGGACTTCAGCTACTGGTAGTATCATCCATTCTGAAGGATTCGATCTTAGGAGGCGAATACCATGTGCAGTGGGATGTTACGGCCTTATCGCCCGGAGCGACCAGTATGTTTAGACGCCTTTGTTGTTTATCTTATCTTTGATTTCGATTGGTCCTTACCTTTGTCTTGTTTCGACAGGTGGCTACCTATGTGAAGAACCCGGAGAAGAGGGCTTGTCTTTACGAGGTCACCGGGCGATGGAAGCGTATGTCGCGAGGTCGCCTCCCACTGAGCTCGGAGAGCACTGCGAGCTTAGGTGCAACATGGCGAGGATGCGATGCATAGTCGGGCACGAAATACCTTAATGACTAAATCCAGGAGTGAAGACGGGGAGAAGAAGGCTCGAGATGAGCTGAGGGATGCTTCTTACGAGTTGCGGATGGTCAAGGACGAGTTGCGGTGCCAGAGGAGATTTAAAGACGGCCGGCGGCTGGGTTGTCGAGTGAATGACAAGCGGGACCCGGGGAAAGCTGCGGTGGTTAGGGACGGCTGCGTCTGAGACCGCGACCTTGGCCGGGTGCTTCGAGGTCTACGAGGTCGAGGGCATAGTGGGTGCTGAAGAAGGATGAATGTCGCGGGCCGTGATGACCTCGGTAAGTAGTGACAATTGGGCACCGAAGGAAGGGTGATCGCCGAGCTGTAGGATGAAGCATGCACCTTATGGGCCTGGGTGGCTCTTTTGACATGAGCTCCCCAGGTATTCGGGTTTGCGCTTGATTTTCCGTTCATTGGCTGACGAGATAGGGAATCGAATATGGCGGGAAGATGACCTTGGGGTGTCCTCGCCTAGCTCAGCTTTCTTCTGCGACCTCGTGGTGAGTACACTTGTATCATTTGTTATAGGCTTTTTATGTCATTCCTCTTCACTTTGGTAGCCTTTGGCCCTTGTAACAACGGTTTTGACCTTTATTGAAATGTTAATTCGTATATGCATGATCTCGATTCTTCAGCTGCAGTGGGGCCTTTGTGACCGCTTTGTCATTCGAGTTCTTTAGGCTCGGAAGTTAGGTCTCATGGTTCTTTTGAACGAAGCTATATGGCTTCATAGGAACTGAGCTGCATGGGATTTTTGCAGACTAAGCTACTGAGCTCGTGGCGAACTCTAAGCTTTGTGTCTCCTTTGGATTGGACTACATGGTTCCCTTGAGTCTAAGCTCCGTGTCTCCTGTGGACCGAGCTGCCTGGTTCTTTTGAAGTATAAGCTCCGTGTTCCCTTTGGACTTGGCTGCTTGGTTCCTTTGAAGTTTGAGCTTCGTGTCTCCTGTAGACTAAGCTATATGGTCCCTTCGAAGTTTGAGCACAGTGTCTCCTTGGGCCGAGGCTGGTTCTTTGAGTCCCGAGCTCAGAGTGTCTCCGCTGGCCCGATTTGCTTATTTCCTTCGAAATTTGAGCTCTGTGTCTCTGGTGGATTGAGCTACATGGTTCCTTCGAAGTCTGACCTCCGTGTCTCCTTCGGACCGAGCTGCTTGGTTCTTTCAAAGTTCGAGCTTCGTGTCTCCGGTGGACTGAGCTACATGGCTCTTTTAAGTCTAAGCTCCGTGTCTCCTGCGGACTGAGATGCATGGTTCCTTCGAAGTTTGAGCTCCGTGTCTCCTTTGGATTGAGCTACTTAGCTCTTTCGAAGTCTGAGCTCCGTGTCTCCCATGGACTAAGCTACATGGTTCCTTTGAAATTCGAGCTTGGTGTCTCTATTGGTAGGCTTCATGGCTCTTTTCGATACGAGTTCCATGTCTCCTGTGGGTGGCTTGACGTGGTTCGGCCCGAGTTTGAGCTTCGTGTCTCCTTTAGACTAAATTTTGTAGCTCTTTCGAGTGCGGGCCAGGTGTCTCTCTCGTGGAATTTGAGCTACATGGTTCCTTCGAAATTCAAGCACACGTGTCTCAGATGGGTAGCTACATGGCTCTTCCAGTCGAGTTCAGTGTCTCCTGTGGGATTTGTTTGCATCGGTTTCCTTCAAAGTTTGAGCTCAGGTGTCTCCTTTTGTTGTTACTTGGCTCTTTTCGAGTCGAATACGTGTCTCAGTGGAGTTGAACTACATGGTTCCTTCTCCAAAGTCGACCGTGTCTCAGGTGGGTGAGCTACATGGTTCCTTTGAAGTTTGAGCTCTATGTCTCTGTGGACTGAGCTACATGGTTCCTTTGAAGTCTGAGCTCTGTGTCTCCTTCGGACCGAGCTACGTGGCTCTTTCGTCTTCCTTCCCTTGGGAAAGTGCACACAATTTTAATGCGGGTCTATGGAGAATCGGAACATACTGTGCGTGGCTTCCCCAAGCGTCCAAGTTTCTTTATAAATAACCACCTTCCTTCCATGGTGTGTTTATACTCCGCTTTCAAATTCCTTGCTCTCTCCGGCGGTGTCGAGGTTCGTACGTGATGAAGCCTCAAGGTTTGACCACCACTGTGCGAAGTCTGTTGGGTGGTCGTAGGCTGACGTTTGCTTTAGTGGATTCTGCTTAGTTTGTTGAGTTTGCATTTTTCCTTAAGCGAAAAGCTAGTTGTGGGAATTCGTTGTTCCTAATACTATGCCATTTGGTGGTTGGGTCACCGGGGTCACGCTTGGTGGGGTGGCGCTTTGAATGCTTGAGTGGATTCCTTCTCTATTCCTCCTCCCTCTTTTCTTCTTTCCTTCTTTTTCTTTCTCTCTTTCATGTGGTTTTTGCCTTGATTGGTCGTTTGCTATTTGTAATTTTAAGGATGTGAAGTAGGTGTTGCTATTTGTAATTTTAAAGATGTACGAGACCCAGTTTCAGTTTGTATTTCTAAGATGTAGAATAGGTTTCTTGTTTGTAATTTTTTGAGCTAATTATAATAAAAGCACGATCTTTTGGAAAATTGTATACTTGTCTGATGTTCTTTTGTCCTTCCGGGTATACGAGTTAGTGGATTCCATGAAACTAGGCCTCTTGTCTCTTTCTTTATGATTTACAAAAGTTGGTAGACCGAAAATAGACACAAAAATTGTTATTTGAGCGGAAGCAGAATTGTTGTGCATTATTAATAGATACAATTTGATCTTTATGGGTAAAACTGCTTGAGGTGCTCGACATTCCAGGTGTGTTGCAGGGTCTTTCCCTCCTCTGTTTGGAGCTCATAGTTGCCAGGATGGATTACTCGTGATACGATATAGGGTCCTTCCCCATTGGGTCCCAGTTTCTCGTGAGTAAGGTTCTTCCTTGCTAGCAGGAGTTTCTTGAGTGCTAGGTCGTGGACGAAAC
Organism: Tetrastigma voinierianum; assembly: GCA_016808115.1. Lineage (NCBI taxonomy): Eukaryota > Viridiplantae > Streptophyta > Magnoliopsida > Vitales > Vitaceae > Tetrastigma > Tetrastigma voinierianum. The sequence continues at coordinate 190,504 of JAEQBH010007951.1, read as the reverse complement.
TATTAAGCGACCTTAGATCCATAGTACCGTTGTTTTGTTCATTAGTCCTCGCGTTTGAGCTTGCTCACGCTTCTCTTCGAGATCGAGGTTGGGGAGGAGGAATCTCCTCGGTGCGCTCGGCATTCACGAGCACGATCTGGGTGACTCGAGGCTGACCTCAGCATGGGCTCTTAGCCTCGGTGCCCGAATGCTAAAGCGAGCGAAGTTTCTCGAGGTTGGAGACTTCAGTGCAGTTATGTATGCCCTTAGTACCTGCGGGAGGGTATTCCACCCATTTTCCCTTATGGTCCTCCAGACTTAATCTTGTCTTGCGCCAGAGTCCTTATAGTGACTTACGCATCAGTTAGGCTACTTGGATGAGATGAAGCGAATAGTAATTCTTGATTAGAGCTCGCGTAGAAGTTTTAATTCTGGTTGTTGAAGCTGTTTTCCATTATCGATATCGGCGCTTTTAGGATCCAGAACCTCAGTTATGGACCTCGGCAGGCTGCGTAGGTTTCTTTCCGGTGATTGTAGCTAATGGCTCGCCTCAACTGTTGGTAAGTAGTCGACTCTAATAGCAATTTGCATTGACCTTCAAATAGACGAGGGCTTGAGTATAATCGGCTGTTGAAGGAGCGAGGGCTTATGATCGGAGTCGATTATTTCGGTTACGGGGTGGAGGTCTTAGCATACTCTTGGCAGATTTTATGCACTTTCTGACTAGTTCTATGGCGTCTTTGAGCATCGTGGGTGATGTACCCTTGTAAGGGTTTTCTATGACTTGAGCTCCAGATATGCTTCTGCGGATGCCTTTGTACCTCTCTAGAATCGTAGTTGGCATCTTCCTCTCCTATGCACATTTGAGGAGGGTGCGAAAACACACATAAGATCTGCAAGAATCGTCTGATGACCTTGCTCTTAGTTTAGATGCTTCCTTCGATTAAACGGCAATATCGGATTCGATAGGTAGTCCCAGAAGGGATCCATCCAGCTCGGTGCGGGCGTGCGGGAGGACCTCACATCACTTTGATGCGTCTATTGAAGGTTCCATGAGGTGCTTTCGGCCGAACCGTCTATCAAATCTTCTTATGGTCTTGTCGCCCCAAGCTTGGCTGGCGTCGCCCGTAATTCTCGATCCTTGGGATGTCGACCTGAACCGTATGAATTTTTTAAACGACTCGTACCTTTTTGAGATAACGGATCATCTTTTCGCCTTTCGCCGTAGTCATCTTATCTTGTTTCACCACCAGGCGAGAATCGCATACTTCAGGTTAGTCGGCCTCCATAGAGTGGCGGTTGATAAACAATGGCGACTTCATATTGACCGTTGTTAGAGCTGGGGTGAATCTGAGTGCATATTCCACGTCGATCCCATCAGGAGGTCAGAATCAAGCTTTTGCTCCACCCCCGTGGGCATTGGCGGCCCACGTCCCATAGACTGACCTCCGAGGATGGGGAGGTCGGATGCGACCAGGCGGTTCAGTGGAAGCTATAGGGGTGAATTCCATAAATCTGCCCAAATTTGCCACGGTCATTTATTCTTGGCTTATATCTGATATCGAACTCACTTAGCTCTATGGCCCATTTCATCAGTCTTCCAGAGGTTTCTAGTTTGTGCAATATTTGCTTCATCGGGTATTCTGTTGGAATTTTGATAGTGTGGGCTTGGAAGTATGGCCGAAGTCTTCTGGCAGTGGTCACCAATGTTAGGACGAGCTATTCCATCTTCGGGTACCTTTCCTGCTCCTCTTAGAGCTCGACTACAGTAATAGACCGGTTGTTGTGTTCTGTCCCGTTCTCTAACCAGGGCGGCACTAGTCGAAGTTAGAGCTTATTTAAGTGGGCGTGAGGAGTTCTCCTCGGAGGGACTTACGGAATAGGGGAGGGAGCTCGAGTAGGTTTTCATCGTGAATGCCTCACTCCACGGTGGGTATCCATTGGAGCCTTTTCGGAGTTTAAAGAGGGTGACACTTGTCACTTGATCACGGACGCCAGCGACTCGGTAGCGACTATTCTCCCCGTCCGAACGCGAACTTCTTTAGTGTTTGAGGGCGGTCGCGTGTGTGCGACTCTTATTTTGTCTGGATTGGCCTACATTCGCGGTTATTGATTATAGAGCAAGAACTTCCTTCTGGCGGAGACTCCGGCACACTTGGTTGGGTTTAACTTCATCTTGTAGTCCTTGAGGGACTGGAACGCCTCGGTTGGAGTGGCTAACGTGGGCCACGCGCTGCGACTTCAGCAGCATGTCATCCACATCATACATACTCCATGGATGTCTTGCGTCTGTTCTAGAACATCTTGTTACTAGCTCGATAAGTGGTCTGGCGTTTTCAACCTAAAGGCATCACCTTATATCATTGATCCGATCCACGAAGAAGATGCGCTCACAGTTTGCTAGAATTCGTCTTGATGCAGTTGTAGCACGAGAAGCGCTCCAGCCAAACGAAGGAGCTTCGTGGCGCGAAGGTAAGCGTCTGTAAATTCGTCAGTGAGAAAACTATCTTTAGGCGAGCTCGATTGACATCAGTAAAATCAATGCAGAGTTGCCATTTTCCATTTGCTTTTTTGACGAGAACTACATTAGCCAGCCAGTCGGGGTAATCTACTTCGGATATACGGGCTTGGAGGGTTCTTGACCTCTTCGTTGATTAGCTACCTCTGCGGGGTGGCTTCTTCTTTTGTTTAGCGGGTTTGAAGGAGGGTGACATTTGGCTTGTAGGTGATGGCTAGGTCAATTCCTCCCATGTCCTCTTGCTTCAACGAATACTTCCACGTTACGTTTTAAAGTGGATGAGAAGGTCTCGATGTCTTGGTAGCTTGGATCCGTCTTAGGCGAGGTGTTTGTTTGGTCGATCAAAGTTATCTTGGTTCGGTCTTAGGGTGTTGGTCGGGTGTCCAGTTCGTCTCTCATATCGAGCTCATTAGCATGGACGTTGTCAATTGCTTTCTGCTTCATCGACGCTAAGTAGCACTCCCGGGCTATCCGCTGGTCTCCCCATTTTCTGCAGGGAATTTGACGACCATATGATATGCGGAGGGGATGACCCTTATGGAATTGAGGGAAGGCCTGCTCAGTAACATGTTGTACGTCGATGGGGCCTCCACGATGAGGAATTTTGTCGTCTTTGTGGCCTGGCATGGGGAGTCTCTTAGAGTGAGCACCAGTTGTACTGATCCCAGGGGCAATACTCTCTCTCCAGAGAATCCCCTTAAGTGGGCGTTCACTGGTTCAAGCTTTTCTCTTCCAATGCCCATTTTGTCAAATGCCAACTCAAAGATGATGTCGGTCGAGCTTCCGTTGTCGATTAGGACCCGATTGGAGTATTTTATTGGCTCTGACGACCCTTATCTGTGGTCATCATGGGGTGTTAGCGGCACTTCGGGTCAGCGATCAGAAGGTTATGGTGGTATCGATAGAGGAGCTTGGACACTACCTGCCTCTAATTATCTCCACGATGAGAAGTTGCGTAGGTGGGCTTTCTTGGCTAAACTAGACTCCCCACCGCCGGCGAACCCCCTGGAAATCACGTTGATCTCTCTCAGAGGTTGTTGATGCTAAGCAGTGGCCAGCTGACGAAGTGGTAAAAGAGGTGCTCGGCTCTGATCTTTAAGAGCCACGTAACGGCGGAGAAGTCCACTTCGGATTAGGAATTCGATTTCTTTTTTCAATTGAATACGATCCTTATGTCAGATGTAAGCGATCTACGTAGTCGAGAAATACGGGTCATGTCTCTTTTAGATTTGGGTCCGTCCCTCGCTCCCGAGATAGCCATCTTAAAAACTTCTCATGTTGTACCTCATTATAGGACTTGAGATACGAGGCGATCGAGGTGGTGCAGGAATTGGATTCGCGGCTGTGACTCGGGCTAGGAGTGGACCAAGCGGTCCCCAGCGTTACCTCTTCTCTTTGGGGATCGATCTGTCTTCCACCTTTCAGGTAGGGGATCTGTCTCTGTCTCTTCGTCTCTTAGGGCTTTGGTCCTGCTTTTTCTCATCCTTGATTTTTTCCTTTCGCGCGGAAGAGCTTCCCCGCTTAGACATAAGGGCCTCCTCGCCGTTGATGTACTTTTCGGCTTTGGCGAGCACCTCGGCCATGCTTGCCTAAGGGTTCTTCGAGATGGAGAACATTAGGTCTTTGGATTATATGCCTAGCCCTGCTATAAAGGTGGTGATGGCGAATTTTTCATCCGGGATGTCCACCCTTAGTGACTTCGAATTGAACCTCTGAACGTAGGACCTCAAGTTTTCTTGAAGGCCTTGCTTCTGGTCGACGGGTGGTAGCTCGGCTTCTGTATGTAGGGCTTCGGTAAAAGTGGGACACGAAAGCAATGGAGAGTTCCTTGAAGGGCGAGGCGAATTTGCGGGGAGCTGTTGAACCGTGCAGTGAGCCTTTAAGAGTAATGTAGGAAGCTCTGCGTCTCGGCTAGTCTTGATATCCGTATAGCTCCATCGGTTCTTGTAAGTGTTGGTGGTCTATGGGTAACTTTGTAAGGAAGTACGCTACAGCTCGGTTGTAAGCGGGGATTCCATTTGTTGTTGTACTAGGCGTCCGCATGGCCGGGACTCAACTCTTACTAGCCTTTTCACGTGGCTGAGCTCTTATTGGATATCCTAGAACCGCTGCTCCCAAGATCATTCCTTTTTTCCCCTCTGATGATGGGTCGGCCCTTCACCTCCGTCATTCCTGTCGAGCGTTCCTTCTTTTCGATTGTCTCCGGGGGGTACGTTGGGATCATGCCCTACCCAGTTGACTGTTTCCTCTTAGATCATCGTCTCGGGGGCGCGAGGTGTTGCTCCCTCTGTGGTATGGTATTGGAAGGCTCGTGGGCTGTTGTTCATCCTGGTCAGCGCACTGTACGGTGGTTCGTCAGCTCCCTCGGCGGGCGCTTGATGAGAAGGAGGGCTCATCTCATTCAGCGTGGGGCTGAGACATCTCTGTGTTCTTGTTTGTCGGCGTTGTCTGTTGGTCTTAAGCCCTCAAGGGGGTTGGCGTGACTCCGCTTCTCATGTTTTCAAATTAATTACCATCGATCCACTAAGAAATCGGCTTATTTGTAAAGGCGATCCGTTTCCACCAGACGACTGTGGCTTGATGGTGCTCTTTCTCTGAAATCTGACATGAGCTTGTATGGGCTAATATAGATTCGATCTGCCGAGTGCGGATCGTCGTGTACCTGTAACTGTAATGAGCGGATGGTCGGCCAGTGCGCTGTCGGCTCTCCGTCTCAATCGATTTCTCTCTTATGGAAAGGAAAGAATTATTTATTGATGGCGTCGTGATCGCATCGCTTCTTGGTGGGATTACTTGGTGTTATAGTGGATGATTATGATGACTTTCCTTGTTGGATCGTGATGCATCTTCCCGATTTGGTGGGAATATTTCTTTTCCTTATCGCTAGCCCAGATATTATAGGATAATTAGAGAGCGTAATCGTGGGAGATCTTTACTTTCCTTAAAGATTGAATCTAGGATCATGAAGGTGGGGTGTTTTCCTTTCTTTGGGCTCCTCAGGCGGTCAACGGATTATCCTCATCACCAGTTCGGCCCATTGGGCTTAGTTTCGACCCTGGACCCAAGCCTCGAGGGGCCCAGGGCGTCGTTATGGGCAGGAATTACTAGTAGGGTTTCTTTGTCCTCTTGGAGGATACAGCTTACTTTAAAAGCTCTAGTTCCACAGGCCCGTGTTAAGATCATGAAATTTGTTTTATTTAGGCGTCGTCGAATCTGTGTTAAAGGCGAAACTCACTAAAGTTCGAACTTATAGGATTTGGGTTTAATATAAATATCATGCCTTATAACAGGCTCAACATTATTTTTTTTACCTGCATTATTTGGGTGACGGACAAGTCAAACATCCATAATCCGAGACGGGAAGTTGCCACTCCAACCATCAGCAGATAGGATGATATGGCATGGTTATGGATTCATATTGAAGCAACACATAATAGGAGTAAGACCCACTGCAAGAAAACCAAACATAATTCACACAAATAGTGATCAGCAAGGATAAATAACTTTAAAGAGAAATGACTTTCTCAGTAGCACCAGGAACAATTGGAAGGTGATTACTTTCTAGCCAGGCATGTAACTGCAAGAAAACACTTATGTTTTAACCACCAAAAATGAACTGCTTTTAAAGACCATTGAAATTGATACCTGATACCAGATAGACCAAAGTCCAGTCTGAAGAGTTGAGATGCGAGATTGTAAGATGGGGTACACAAATGTTGCAGCTATTCCAAATGCAGCACTTATTCCTCGTGCTATTCCAATCGCATATGCAGGAATACCTTCCCATTGCAGGGCAGCTGTCATCAAAGTCCCAAAGCTGGAGAAACAAATTCAGTGTGTCTACTAATCAACAAATGATAGGAACAGGAGACAAAGCGAGACAAGGCAAAAGACAGGATATGGTATAAATGTAACAAGTTGGGGGATATGGTTTGTTTGGGAGGAGCTTCAAGGAATGATAGTTTCTCATAGCCAGAGTTTGTCATGCAACATGAATTCCTACTTGAGAAGAATTACAAAGAGGAAAATTTTTATAAAAATCATCGTTTCTGTTCTTCAACTTTTACAGAAGAAAGTGAAATTAACTTGAAAATCAAATCTCCCTTGAAGTTTTATCCAAACATGCTGATTAGACAGGGTATTTATCAACCTATTCATAAAGAAAAGCAGAGTTCATCAGGGGTATTCACCTGAGAACAGTAAAATACAATAGTGCTAGAGCTATTCCTGAAAGCACCACATCTTGCTGTTCTGTAAGCATACATTCCATGCAGAAATACAGAGGACCACCTTCTGGACCCATTTAATCATTTTCCTAGTCCAATTATTGTCTGTCAATATCAAACTGCCTCTATCAAAGGAAGGTGAGCTATTTATCCCTTGACAAGCGGATGTACTCTCTCTTGGATCGCTCTCCGTAATTTTAGAGGTCCTTTTCTGGCTGCTTTCACTTAATGCTGGAATCCCATTATATACAGACATTAGAAGCCAATACTGCTACCAGACAGATACAGTGTTCCATATTGCTAAAATTAGCAGATGCTTTCAATGATACAAAGCTGATAATGATGCCACTAACTACAGCAGCAAATAACTTGCACATTAAATCAATCCATCTTAAGACTGAGTTCATCCTAGTCAGTACTTCAGGAGGGTGGCCTTCTGACATCACCACTACCCTGTAATTTGAAAACAACATTTAACAGAAACAGACTTGACTCAATCAACAAAGTAACTGTAATTTGAAAACAACCTTAACAGAATCATACTGACTCAATAAACAGAGTAATGCAAAAGAAATTTCAGGACCATACAACCCTTTGGGGTTTGAAAATAAAATCCTAACAACTAAAATAATCATAAAAACATATCCACTTCTTTTTTTCTGGTAAGTGTGTATGCAATTCCCACTCTCTTTCGATCAAAATGGTGCCGGCAAGAGTTGAAAGCACACCAACAGCTCCAGAGATGTTGGTTAATGCAACAAGAGCAATGTATGCGGCCAATTTTATATGCTTCAAGCTTGGGAAGACCCATAATCCAACAACTACAACCCCAGCCACCAAAAAAGAGAGATTTTGTGTCCACAACCAAAGTTTGAGAACCTGTCAAATGATGATCTGGCTACATGTAAGCTTTTCAAATGGTCTGATTATAGCTGGCCAGTGTAACATGCAGGACAAGTGAAACTACCTAAATTGATTGCAGCTTTAGTTGAGTGATCCAGGTTTTTCCGTTAAATTTCTGAAAATAAGTTTTGTTTTCAAACATTTTCCTGATGAATTTTTACCAAAACAGTGTCAAAAGCACAAAGAGTAGAGGTAGATCGAGCAAACCTTAACATATGTTAATCTATCTAACCATTGTCCAATACCAAGGAAAGTGGTAGAAGCAGACTCCACCACACCAAAAACAGCAGCAAGGAGCAAAGAGTTTGGCCATATATTGATCATGTATAACCCAACCGAGAATTCCCACATTCTGCAACAAGAAAAGATCCAAAAGAAACCCAACATCAAATTATGCAAAATTAAGGGATGGATGTGGCTGAGAATACCCTATTCATCATGTTACAAGTATGTTAAGTACCAGGTGGTTTTGTGTCCGGATTGAATGTTCCTAAAAATTCAATCTCTATCAACCTTAAATTTATTTTTATGATCATTGATTATAGGGAAGCTTGACCATTCTAAATTTGTAGTATTTACAACATTAGATAGCCTGTTCCTGATCTTGATTGTGATTCCCTGTCAATTTTGGCAACAAATTCTAGAAAGCAGACCTTTTTAAAAATCCATTAAGCAAAACTGAACCATTCCATCTTCATAAAAAAAATACTTCAAAACTCACCCAGCAAGCTGATTGTGCGGAAACATCGGCTCCTTTCCCGTGTTAATAATTTTGTCTTTATACAAAAGAAAGGAAATTCTTTTCCTTGAGTTTTCTTCGTCTTCCTCGCAAATATGTCGCATTACACTTCAAATATTTCAATTCAGCCTCAACAAATTACTCAACTCAAAAATCCATCACTATGTATATAAGATTTTATCAAACAATTTATGTTCATGAATTTGAGTACCCAATTGCGTTCGAATTAAAATCCATTACAGAGTTGAAACTGCAGAAGAAGAAAGAAAGAAAACGAAAAATCAACACCGGCATTGTAAAAAAAAAAACATGAAAAACAAAGTAAATTTCCAAATAGACTGATGATTATCAGAAACCCACTTACGTGAAAACAACCAATTTAGAATTATATGAAAAATGAGAGCCATATACACGACAATCTGAAAACCCCAAAAATCAAATACTCTCAATGAACTCAGACATTACCAGTGACGAAAAGGAAAGTATACACATAAATCATAATAAGATCATAAGATTACCCATTTCCAGTGACAAATAATCCAAATTCAAGCTACATACGGTTTTACAAAAAAAAAAAAAAATTAAGGAAAGAAAATAGAGAAAAAGATATTAAACAAATCAGATTTTTCATAAATAAAAAACAAATAATAAATCATTGTGGACTGTGGATTCTAGCCCCACCCCTCCTTTTCTTCTTGTTCTTTTCAAACTTTCCTCAATAATTCATCATCCCCATTTTTTTCTTCGCTGCTATCAAACCTGGCACCCCCATCTAGCCAAAAAATGGGGTAGTAGTACTTCTTCAAAAAAAAACAAAAAAAAAAAAAAAATGGCGTAGTAGTAGCACTTCTTCCAAAAAATGTAGTAGTAGTAGTAGTACTTTTTTTTTTTTTTTTTCTTCTTCTTCTTCTAACCTGGCACCCCCATCTAGCCACCAAAAAATGACGTAGTAGTAGTACTTCCTTCTTCTTCTTCTTCTTCTTTTTTTCATCTAAAAAAACATGGCCAACAAGTTTGGTTCTAGATTATTATTATTTTTTTTGGATAACACAAAAAACAGTAACTTCAAAACAAAGAATAATAACAGATAACAGTAAAATGATAATGTACCCTCCCTTGTTTTTTATATAACCAATGATGTTGGATTATGAGTATGAATAGTTTAGGTGGGCTTGATCAGACTTATAACTCATGAATACATGTTTTCAAAAACTATTTTTACAGAATAATGTACCCTCCCTTGGATGTGTATCAACCTGAGAAACCCTATGGGATGATTGAAAAAAGTTTTTTTTTTCTCTTGAAAAGTCATTATTGGAAATACATCGCTTTGAATCACATCTTGAAGAATATTTAAACTCAAAGAATGGTGTTTCTACTGTGATTCCAAAATACAGATTATGATAATCTAGTTTTTGCATAAAGTATTGAAGACGGAGGATCCGCTCTCAACAATTAAGTACCCGTTTCCGCATAAGTAATCATGTTTGTTTGCAAATGTTTTAAAAATTAAACCCTTGGTTTGATCGAATGAATGGTCGAATCAAGATCGAACCATAGTCGAACCATATCAAATTGGATTGAAAAGGTCATCAGTTGATGATGGGACAAAACAGTCTCATCCTATTTATTATTGGGTGTGCGTCTAAAGTCTCATAAAGTCTCATATAGCTTAAGATTAAGAAGACTTATGAGTATATAAACATAAACAACATTCAATTGGTATGAAACATTTTGAAGGAGAAACCGAACAAGCAGCCCAGAGAACTAGCGCAAAGTGGACAATATCGGCATCCAATGTAAATAAGAAATGGTGTGGGTTTCTGAACGTGAAGCTTAGTGTTGGTGCCAGCGTAAGGTGTGTGCCTAAGCCACGGTGAAGACCGCAAAATCTAATTCGAGGAGGTTCAATGGAACTTTGTTATAGAGAAGAGAGGATTGTTGGATGTGCACACCTAAAGTCTCATATTGAATAAGAATGAAAAGGCTTATGAGTTGATAAGCCTAATTGGTATAAGGTCTTTTGAAAAAAAAACCTAAAAACAAACCTATGAGGACCTTAAGTCCAAAATTGACAATATTATACTAATTTGGAGGATCCCAACAAGACTAGATATAACTTTATTTTTACTTTTATTTATTTTCCTTCAAAAAAACACGGGATATTTTTAAAACACTAGATATAGCCTTATTTTAACTTTTATTTATTTTCCTTAAAAAAACATATAGGATCATTTTGTGGAAAAATCTGTCAAGCGAGAAAAGTTTCGGCTCTCACCATTAATGCATTCCCCTTCAAAAATATAATATTTTTTCACTCTTTTATGGATCATTCTTTATCCACATTAATATGATATTGTTCACTTTAGGCTTAAGCCCTTATAGTTTTATTTTTGGACATTTTTTCTTAAAAACCTCATATCAATTGGATGTTATTCATACTAATATACTCATAAACATTTCCATTCCTAATCGAAGTGGGATATTGTAAGACTTTGGATGCACACCCAACAATCCTTCCCTCGGGCACATGCCTTACGTGAAACACCATCTGCTAGGGGGTCCACCACATCATTTTGTTCGGTTTTCACCCACATGGTTAAGCTTGAACCCGACTTTGATACCACTTGTTGGAAAACCCATGGACCCTTTCCCTCTACACATTAGTGTAATATTGTCCGCTTTGAGTTTAATCCTCGTGGTTTGTTTTAGAACTTTTCGCAAAGACCTTATATCAGTGGATGTTATCAAATTTCTTATATCGCTGCATGCAGTATTATAAATTTCTTAGCAGATGTGGAATGACTGTGAGGCTTTAGTGCAACGGCGACAACCTTCCCTCGAACAAGTTCAGCGAGAACTCCATGACAGGATTTCCTTCATTGCATTGACCGTGACACCAGTGACCATGCGCGAGGACCTACCACATCATTTTATTCGACCGCACAGCGGTTAAGCAGACACGGCTTTGATCTACTTGTTAAAGCTTCATGGACCCTTCTTTATCCACATCGGTATGATATTGTCCATTTTGAGCCTAAGTCCTCATGATTTTATTTTTTGGGTTTTTATCCCAAAAGATCTCATACCAATTGGATGTAATTCATACTTATATACTCATAAACCTTCTCATTCCTAGCCAATGTGAGACATTGTTAGACTTTGAATGCACACTCAACACAACCAACCATAAAGAAAGAGCTAGAGATGCATAGAAGGTAAACCAAAAACATATAACAAATGCATCTATTTGAGAAAAAATAAGGTAAGTTTGCTGTTGTTAACATTGTTTGATTGTGAAACAAAACAAAAGTACTAAAGTAGACATGAATGAGATATTTTTATTAAAAATATTTGTATAAAAGAGTAAAGTTGAAAAAAAATTTAAACATGAGCCAAATGTTTTGTCGAAAAGAATTGTATAAGAAAGTAAAGTTTCATATTAACATAGTAAAACTGTACTTAGTTAATATTAAGTTTTTCCTGTAGAAAACTTGATAGTTAAGTATGGTTCTGACATGTTAATGGACAACTTTGGGGGGATTGAGTCTTATAGCCATTAATGTTTGTTTTTTTATCAATATTTAATTTTGTTTTATTATTATCCAAATATTTGTTGAAAAGAATTGTACAAGAAAAGTAAGGGTTTCATATTAACATATTAAAATTGTACTTAGTTAATATTAAGTTTTCCATGTACAACTTTATATAGTTACTAATAAGACCTAGTTCAAATGGTTAAAAACTTAGGCTAACATAAGGGGAGAGGATCCAAGTTAAGTTCCAATTGATTAAATTTGTGAGAAACAAAAGAATACTATGGATTAATGCAAAGTGAATATATATCAAAATAATAATAATAATAATAACTTGACCTACCTCAAGTGATTAAAAGCTTAAGCTAGCATAGGGAGGGGAGGGATCCAAGGTTCCGAGTTTCGATGGAGACAAATTTTGAGGAACATAAAAGAATATTATAGTTAATGCAAAAATGAATAAGATGTCAACACTACAAAAGAAATAAATTTTCCACCGATTGATATTTGTTGTTGGAATAGACATTTAGTGAAATATATTTATGATGCATAGTAGTCGAGGAAATGTGTGTCAGCAAAAGTCTTTCGATAGAATTTTATCGTCGCTAACAAATAACTTTTGGCGACTAACAATCTAATGGATTTGAACCGTCGTTATTACCAACGGATTTAATTAGTCGGAGAATGCAAATAATAAAAATTCAATGAAAAATGTAAAACCCGAGAAAATTCGGATTTTTCTGAAAATTGTAAAACAGTAAATTACCGAAATAGTACAGGTCGAAAACCTGTAAATTTTCTAGATCTTGGATGACAAAACGAAACTCACTGTTGGATTCGTCTCATGAAATCTAGTCTGGCAATTTCGTTGGTCCGAAAGAAAGTCGAATTTTCACGTTTTTGTTGATGGGTGTGAGTGACTCTTAGGAATGAGAATTGTTCTGAAAATCTCGAAAGTCGGGAAATGACTTGGGTTATGTTCATAGGATGTAATTTGAACTTGAACTGAGACGGATGGCTTTGGGTTCGAACCAGACCTGAACGAGGGTGGACATGTGGCACGACGTGGATCACACATCTAACTTAAACTAAGTTGGGATAAAGGGCAATAGAGGCGAGCCCAGTTTCACGTTGGTTCCACACGAGAGAGAGAGGAGAAGAGGAAAGAGGGATCGAGCTTCCTTCAAGATTCTAGGAGTTAGTGGGTTGGTTTTTCGTCGGGCGGGAACAAAGTTCCTTCGCATCTGGCAGAGAAATTTGCGTAGATTTACTGAAAAGAGGATTTATTTGAAGATCGAGAGGGAGATTTCGGGAAATTAAAGTTGTCAGGTTTAGGAGGCTTCCTACTCGTGTGTCACGCGCCTAGCGGTAAGGGATTCTTCCCACCTTGGCTTACTTTCCATTTTTGGGTCGGGAAAAGAGGGTTTTTCGGTTAAGGGCCTGTTTGGCGGAGAAAAACTGCATTTTTTAGGTTCTGCTCAGTGTTTCTTCTCCGTGTGAAAATCTTCACGGAAGATTCTTGCCGCTGGCGTAGGGAAGGATCCACCTAGGCGTGATTTGCTTTGAGCATGGAGCATGCTCGCAGGCTAACCGGAGATAACGACAGCGAATGTGCAGTCGCTGGGAGGGCGTTGCTTACTAGGCGAACCACTCCCACACCCTAGGCGGAGCGGGCTACTCACTGGCGCCTGCGATGGTCAGAGACTGTGTTCGCCTTTATCTGGGTGGGTCGCCGTGCTTCAGATTTGTGATTATTGTGGCTTGCCGGGAGGCATTGTGACTTGTTTGGGCGTTGTTGCTTAACTAAGAGTGACATGTTTGGATGTCGATGTGTCTTTAACATGTTGATATATGATAGATGGTGTATGAGATGGCCATGACATGGCTTGATTGTGGTGTACTGTCACGCCCCGATTCAGTCGACGAATGGCGGATCTAAGCCGGGTCGGGCCATGAGACTATATACTAGGACTCTCATTGGCCCTGACTAACAGGCGAACTTGTACACGTGAGTATACAAACAATTTACGTAATAACAGAAAACATTTTATATACAAAGAACTACCCGCAGGGTGGGTAGCCATCGAAAATCTATACACATATACTAAGTCTCATTTACTTATACAAATACTTATACATGTACATGTCTATCTGAAACATCGAGAGATCGCGAGAAAGCGGTGCTAGTGAGCACCTATCTACGAGATGACCAAATCTTCTTGGTGTGGAATGTCCTGTCCCCTTGCCTCCTCTTCGGTACCTACACGAATTGAACACCCATGCTAGGTTTGCATTAGTGGGAACATATAAGCAGGAGACTGACCAATAACGATAATCATCGTCCTGATCTTTTACACATTTACTCTTCCTTATGCATAGTATGAAGAGCCTATTCTTATGTGACTTCTAACTCATATCATATTACACATGTAGGTTTCATCCTTTTCAAATTCCAAATCATTATCATGTTCGTATTACTTCCATGTGTCATGTCTTTTACAGGTTGTAATTCATATCCTCTACGTGTATGACAGGTCAGATCATATTCAGAGCAAACTTATACATATACAATGGCAATTCGGAACAGATCAGAGTCATATCAAATACATACAGAGTCGGATCAGACTTATACAGATACATATCAGATACGGACATTAGTCCATGGCAGTGCGGATCACAAACGGATACATATGCAGGGTTCATCTGATTTAGGAACATATCCAACCGGCAGTTTATCGATTTATATCATAATCATATTTAGACTTATACATATTCATGTAAAGGCATCCGATTCGTTTCTTTTGTATGTTTCATGACTTTCTCAGGTTTCAGATCGTGTTCCTATTCATGTCATTTACATAATTCTGTCTACTTGTACCTTGTGACTTTACTTGAAATTCTTACATCTCCATAGGAGTATAGAGGCATCTGAGAGATACCCGTATATCTGATCGTAAGCGGGCACAATTCCTTTCTCTTTTGTTGTTCATTATTCAAATTTACATGGTTTATGTTCCATGGCTTTATTATACAACGGAACATATTCTTATGTGAATCATGTCGATATACGGTTCATATCTCAAAGGATATAGCATTGTGATTAAATATTGCATGACCTCACATAAAACGTATGTATCAAATCTCGTAGTTCAAAGCATCTGTAATGAGTTCATTCAGTAGTGGAACATTCTTGAACATATATGTTCAGACATGTTTCTGGATCACCTCTTACGAACTTATATATAATGCAGATGCGAAAGTACGAGTAAGTACTCTGAGATTTTAACGTAAAGAATACTATGGAGTGCTTCTGGTCTGGGAATCTGAGTGCCGTAGTGGTGGATCTTTACCAGATTCATTTCTTTACTCTTATTCTTTATTCAGAGTCTTATCATATACTGTTTGACTACCAGACCAATCATAAGAAATGGTGGGACACGACCTGATAAGTACCGAAGTTATATCTGATGCGGGGTGTCGTAGCACTATCGAGGTGCTAGCTAATCGAGCGTGTCTTCCATAGCGGAGGTCTTGGTGGCACTAGCGGGTGTCGTGGCACCCGATCAAAGCGTGCTGCCGCATTAACGGAAGTGTCGTAGCGCTAGCGGGGTGTCGAAAGGGACTACGTCGAGCGTGCGCCCGCGCCGCGAGTCGTGCCTTGGCGAGTCGCGGTAACCTTGGCGAGTCTTGTAGCCTTAGATCGGTCATGTCCTTGCGTGGGGTGTCGTGTAGGTCAGGCGTGTCTTGCGTAGCGGTGGTGTCGTGGCACCCAGCGGTGTCGTGGCGGAGTCTCGTGAGCGCTGCGTGGCGGGTCTTGTGGCGCTGGCAAAGGTCTTAGAGCAGATCGGGCGTGCCTGCGTAACAAGGTGTGGTAGCCTTGCGGGAGTGTATATATAGTCGGAAACGTGCCTACCCATGTAACGAGGAGTGTCGTGGCACTAGCGGGATCAGAGTCTGTGTGTCTGGTCTTAGGTAGTCTACAATTATGTAAGGTCGGTAACTTACTATCTACATAATAGGGGCATTCTTAGTCACATTATGTGTTCATGACCTGTGTCTTTCATGTTCATTTTCATGTTTCGATTCAGTTTTCATATTTCATATCAATATCATCTACTTGTAACATCTGTATCTTGTTAATATATCTTCATGTACTTTATCAGGACTATACATTATCTTTATGACATATCATCGTTCTTATCTTGCATGCGTTTTGCTTGTGCTTTATCAATTTGTTCTATCTCAGTAAGTGGAAACGAGAGACTCTTCCTTTGATACTAGTAGGTAATTTTCTTATCTATTCTCCTTCATATCAAATCTACATATATTGCTATTTCTTGTTCATTATCTCATTCCTTTCTTCTGCAGGTATTGATTAACTTTAACGGCGATTAGTACACTTGGTACATGATTCAATTTTCAGATAAGATGTGGGGCACCAAATGTCATTAAATGGCATATGGTTAGATTCTAGACTCAGAAAGCTTTCCATAGAGTCCAAGAATACCCACCAATGGAGTCCTGAAGGGTATCTGAGACTGTAAGTGAATCGGCAACTTGCATTTGCATCAATGACAATGGCCGACCAGCTGTCTTTTGTTATTTCGGAGGTCTTAACTTCATATTTAACACTGGATCTTTGTACTCATTTTGAAGCTAAGGTGCTAAAGGGTTTCTTCTCAGCTTGAATCACCCAAATCGAGACACCCAGAAACTCAAGATATGTTCTAAACAAATGGGACTACTCTATGTTCAAAGCAGAACGAGAAATTTGGCAGACATGGCCTTCAGGTGAATTTATGGGCGAATAGAGTGGTGAAGATAACTATTTAAATGGAGATTTGTTTTCCTTGAAGTCTAGTTTAATCGACAACTTGAATAATAAATCGGATGAGAAATGGCCAAGTTATGGGCAAAATACTGCTCTTGGTCGAAATAGAACATTGGAGTGCAGAATGCAGGCTTCTCGGTCTGGGGTACCGATTGACCAAAGCACAACATGATGCCAGGTACCACCACTACGTTTGGTCACGGTACCAGCCCTCAATGTCTGAAATGGTGGTTTTCCTATTTTCCATAAATTTCTACCCAAATCAACTCAGTACTCAGTACATCAAGCCCCCTCGGAAATTCATGCTTTTGCAACCTACGACCTATAAATAATCATCTTTCAATACACATCTTATACACTCTAACTGAACTCAAACATACTTTCTATTTCATATCTTATACAAGGGGCCCTAGGTTTACTCAACCTTCAAGAAATCTAAGGATAGGAAAAGTTCCTATCATTTAAACAGAACAGAACAAAACATGTCCATACTTTACATAACCACAGAGACGAAAACATGTAATGGGAACTCTAGGTCCTCTCATAACAAAACCCTAGAAAAACAAAGGGATTTGTGATGATTTCCATACAACCCAAAACATGTATCCATACTAATAGTCATAGTTCCATACCTTTGAATCTTCCTTGAACTCCTCTTCCTTCTTCCTTCTTATAACTCTCTTCTTCTTCTTTGCTTCTCTTCTCTTAACTGCTTCTTCTTCTTTTCTTTTCTTTACTCTTCTTCTCTTTCTTCCCACTTCTCCCTATCAGGTTTGAGCTCTCCCCTTCCTTGTTTTGTAAGACGAAGGCTGTTTTGTATATGCCAATTGCCTTCACTCATTTTGAGTTAAGGCATTGTTTGGCCTTGCATTTACAAATTTGCTTTTCTCATTTGCATTTAGGTCCTTCCATTCTTTCTAATTTCTATTCCATCTTTTCCAGAATTCCATATTAATATAAACTTGATTGTGCCTCTCTGTATCCTCAAGTGATAAATGACTAATTTACCCTTTGCTCTAAATGTTAATTTCGGGGTCCTATCGTTTCTTCCAAAGTGCCATTTAACTGTACTCATAAACATGTCAGCTGCAAGGTGCCATTTGAAGTCATTCTGGTGCCTTCTTGATGATCATGTGACTTGTTTTGAATCATCAGTGTGTTCTAACATGTGTATATGATGGTGTTAATGTGCAATGGCCATTACATGATTTGCTTGTTTGTGTGTCATTAGCGATTATGAGGCAAACATGTTGAATGTGAATATTCAAGCCTCAAAGCATGATATATTGACATAGATGAAATCAGTATAGAAATCATATACAATTGATGTATTGTCAGCCTTTGATGAGTGGTGTACGTATATTGTTACGATATTACTCATTATCACATGTGATGTAATCTCTTGAAATAGCATAATTAGAAACTGCATACTTTACGAGACATCGCATTAAATGGGTGTGTGTGCATGAGTGGTAAATCGACACTGTGTTTGATTTTTGATTGGATGGGCTACGGTTAATGGACCAGCGCATCTGGATTATTAAAATCAGTAAAGAAAATATGTCTTAGAATTATCGATGGTGGATGAATCCCTGGTGAAGAACTTTGCCCAGTGTAATTGAACATAGTCTCCCACGTCGATGAAATTATTAAAATATACGATTTATGGGCGCGGTCAAATCTTAAGAATCACCTACCTAAAAAGCATGATTTTGAATATAAAATGATCATTGCGTTAGCATCATCGAAAAACTTTGGTTCTCAAACAGGTAATTGTTTTGAAAAATCAATCATTGGATGTCATCGGAATGGCGGTTTATCACACATGAGCTTAAGCATTATTGTGAAGTCGATGAGGACTAAACCATGTGGTACGTGGTGGGTAGCATCTCATTCATGGCATGACATGGCAAGTTCCATAAATTGGCATGTTTTGTTGGAATGTGAGTTGATGTTGGGTTGAACTTAGGTGGGGTAGCCCTTGTAGAAGAATTATTCGCCTGGGCACATTGCTCACCTGATCATTGGGACCTTTGAGTGTATAAGGTTGACGCGCGAGGTGAGCGACAGCTCACGTGAGGCGAGTTATGAAGAGGCGAGTGCCACGCCTCTTTTTACCATCTAACCTATAGCGCTGACACGAGGGTTAACACGAAACCCTTTAACTTGTCACTATCTTGCTTTTTACCATACCATTAACTTGTTTATTCATGTCTTCAGCCATTCTTGAAAACATATTACATGCGACGGATTACAAAATATATTAAAGCTCCATAAATGGGAGTGTTCATCATATCTAAATTCTTACATTGCTTGAAATAAACATATACAAAATAGACCAGATGCCAGTGGGCACTAGTAGTGCGTTAGCCTTGGTTGCTTTGAAATGTGGATTGTGCAGGCCAGTTCGTGTTTATATATGCTCTTGCAGATGAAACAAGCACTAACCTTATAGCTTGAGTAGGAAAATAATACATGTGAATGACCTCTAATAAGATTATACACTTTAGACAACATATACTTTAACATTTCATTTATATACATGTATTATGTTTGATTATATCTGTAACACCCAAATTATACCATAGCCAGTTTTATAACATGTTTAGGGTATAATAGAAATAAATATATATTTTCCATAATAAAATAAAGCAAACCTGAAATTAATACAAAGTCAAGGGTGATTGTTAAGTGCAAATTAGATTTGACGACAGAAGAAAATATTGTATGTAGTAGGATTTTGATAAGTTAAATTAGAGAATAAAATGAATGAAGGACCAAAATGCAAGGGAGAAAAATTAGGCAGAATTGGATAAAGCCCGAACTTGACTTTAAATCATTTTGCTTTTCATTGAATAATCGGTTGGCTGAAGAATAGAGAAGAGAAGAGAAAGAGAAGAAGAAGAGAAGAAGAAGAAGGGAGAGAAGAAATCAAATTGCTTCGATGTCATAAAGATTTAGGTATGAATTTATGGCCCTTGAATTATGTATGGATACTTGTTTGGAGGTTTAGAATACCTCTTTTGTGTAGAATCCTTGTTTGGAATGGTTTTAGTTTTGGTTGTGGTCCTCAATGGAAAAAATTTGCCGAGAAAATGTTTGGTTTGGAGATGTTATCCAGTTTTTAAACATTGTTTTGTTTTTGGCCGTAGCAGTCATCGCTCATCAGAATTAGTGATTAAAATTTTGTGACTAGGCATCAGGAGAACAAATATCCTTGACATAAGTGTATCAAATTTGGAACCCATTGGACCAAAAAAATTTGTCAATGAACTGTTTTGGTCAATTCAGTTCCTTTATGATATAGTTTGGGTTTGAAAGCAGGTTTGGTATTCGAGCCATAGTTGAGTTTGCTAATCAAATTGGTAGTTAAAAATTTTTGAATAACTATACTTACAGGAAAACAAATCTCCCACCAAATAGTATAATTCAAATTTGGACAAATTGGAAAATTCATCGAGTAAAGAGACAAATTTGATCCACCAAGTCTACCTCAGCAGTCACGAACTAAAGTGCATTCCGAGTTGTTTAAATCATCACTTGAGTTATACTCATCAATAGAATTATTCAAATTTGTGCAAACTAAATGCGGGAAACAAACTTTCATAGATAAAGTTATTGATCAAGTATGTCTCTAATGTTCCCCGAAGAATTTTTAAATATAAGACACAATTCAGGATTATATTCATGAAATTGTCTAGGGCGATTCGGAATGTTTAAACCATGTCTCTCAAATTAAAATTAAATAACATAATCAGATTATAAAGCTTAAAATATGGAGTATATTGAGTTAAGTCAGCTCACTATGATAAGTTATAGATAAAATTGTAGAGTCAAAATGGACTTGGGGCGCCTCGATTGTTCAGACAAAGGTGGTTATGACTAGAATACGTATGAATTTTGATATATGAAAAGTGCAGTTAAATGTTTATAAGAAGTTATTTGATATTGTAGATATCTCATAAGTATACATGATATGAGTAGTTATTCATGTGTGAGATTTTTACGATCACAGGATTGTTCAGAAAACATAATAAAATGATTAATGCCTTGCTGATGGGTAGTTAGATAGATGGAAACTTTGTGCCTATGAGAGTGCGACTGCTATAGCATACGGTTCACGGTCTCCCGAGAGGCCCTGGATTTGGGTTGATGACATAGATCTCATTTGGATCCATTCATCATGACCAGTTTGAGTCATCTGGATGAAATCTTTGTCTCGTGCGATGATAGTACCTTCGGTACATACGACTCTTTCATTATCCACTTCTAAGGTATTTGCGGGCATGAAACATAGATAAATGACAAAATATATAAATAGCATGACATGATATAGAGTATAATATTGCTATTACGTGGTGCCACGGGCTGGCTGAGCCCTCACAGTCGACGAGGCCAGTCTGACTAAAAGGCTACAATTAGGCGGGCCATCGGCCCGGCTGTGAGCCAAACAGGAGCAAGCTTAGGG
The DNA here is from genome assembly GCA_016808115.1 of Tetrastigma voinierianum. NCBI lineage: Eukaryota > Viridiplantae > Streptophyta > Magnoliopsida > Vitales > Vitaceae > Tetrastigma > Tetrastigma voinierianum. The sequence continues at coordinate 169,304 of JAEQBH010007951.1, read as the reverse complement.
CAGAAGTCGAATATCCTCTCCTAGCCCGGGAAGGGGTTGACATTCTAGTGCCATATCAAGAAAGGTTCATTATGATGTGGATGTTTCCCCGGAGAGAGCATGCGCCCTTCCATGCCTTGCCGTGAATTCAAGGTGGACAAGCGTTCCCGGGGTCCTGTATTCGGGAAATATGTCCACTTAAAAGGAAGAACTAGTCTCAGATGTATCAGTGCCATATCTACTCAGATCCTCCCTTTAAAGGAAGGAACTGTCTCGCATCACGAATAATACACCATGGGTTGGGAAATTACCACTCATCGATTACCTCTGTAAGATCAACGATCGATATCGTCAGATCAAATATCTACGATTTGGAGAGAAAGAAAGGATCTAACTTCAGCATCGGAGAGGCGACGACGAAGACCCTCCCCTGCCGCTTTCTTAGCTGTCTGTTTTGTAGGTTGTCACAGACAGGTGCCATGATAAAAGGATCGGTGACCAGAAGATTTTGGAACTACGATTGATCGATGCGTAAGACGCCTAGTGAAATCTACGGAAGCGTCTGAGAGCCTAAGTTAAATCTAGTCCCTAAGTGATCTTCCTTTGCACGAAGTTCGTGTTCCGTTCCATCCTCTGGACGTGAATTATCTGCGACCATGTGATTAACATTGTTTGAGATCAGTTCTCTCTGTTAGGAGATGGAGGCAAGCAAAGAGTGACAGGCAGATGGCGAATTTCACGGTAACATCGACGCTTGCAATAAGAGGAAATGAAGCAACGCGGATCTTACGGAGACCTGACCGGGCGAGAACCTACGAAACCGGCGTGTGCCCCGCGACCCGAGCGAATGAAATGGCACGCTCTGCTATCATCTCGATCCAGCCGTGGATGTGAGTTAATCTTAAATGATTTCTCCATCCTCAGTATCACCACCACGGGCTTGATGCGGGCTTGATCGAGAAGAGACCACCTCGTCGTTAGATTGGTATCAATGGCATGCATCAGGACTTAAGAGGCTAGCGGGGAAAGGCCTAGTAGAGTTGGCCCCAGAGCATATTCCTACGGGTGGAGGTATGGCCCGATTCTACTGCTTGATGCCGTCCCGAGTGCCTCCGCCTTGATCTGTCTTATCCTATCTGAGATCGTCACGACATCATTTGTCTTCCCCCTTGCGGGGCAGCATATTTTGATTAGAGCTACCATGGGTTGTCAACCGCGTTTTCATGGCGCTCTGATCTGTCGATCCTTATGTTGCGCTTTGTGACGGTGATCCTTATGCGAAACCCGTCGACTTTAGTGGCAGAATATTCGGGGCGACTGAAAGGACCGCTCTAGCCCCTGGTTCATAGCTTCCGGGGGTCTTAAGCTCATTGATCTGGGCGCCTTTGTCTCTATGATCATCATCGTGCTCAGTTCGTGGAAAGGAAACATGTTCTCGATCGCCGGCGGAAGGCAGATCATAGGACTAGCTTTTGCAGGAGGTGATGACGATGTTCTGATGATCTTGTATGGTGTGGATGTGGCTCTTGCCAGAACTTCCCAAGAAGCAGGCCCGACTTCTCCTTTGGTCCACCATGATCATGACCTGAAGAGCTGGATGGCGATAATCTCCACTGCGGAGGGCCGATATCGAGTAGCCTCACAGTAGTAATGATAGCGCTCGGGCGTAAAAGCTACCACGAGGCAGTGAAGGAGTGGAAGTACAGGTCCAAGCGCCCCGAGCGGTTGAAAGAAAGGATCTCCCCAGTTGCAAATCTCCAACATCTCTGGCGAACACTTACACTGTCCCAGGATCACCAGGGTTTAAATGGCCCCACCCATGCGGGCAATCAGTTAAATCACGGAGACCAGAAGCCATGACAATCTTGCCAGGCACGAGTTCCTGATGAAGATCAATCGACGGGGCACGCAGAGTTCATTAGGGAGGCGCCAGTGAGCTTAGAATTTGTCCTAGTGACAGAGCTGTTGGCCACTCATGACACGTCAAGCAAGCCACCATCAGCACTGTACAGAGAGGCCTGATGGGATGATCATAATCTAAAGAGCCGAGACGAAAATGCTTGTATGACCTCAGTTAGAGCGGAGTAAATACATGATACGCAGGCGACTGCCCCAGTTCGTGGTTGTGGCCTGTCATTCCTCCACCGCCGACTGACCGGTCATCACTCCCGCCATGATGCACTTATACTCGCCGCCATGTGCGATTTGATGTGCCGCGGGGTCCTTGTGGTCGAGCGTAGCCGTGGGGTGTGCCACCTCGGCGCTTTGCTCGGATAGTCCGGCTTCGATCATCTGATTCGGTAGCGAAGTCTTATCTGGATTCAATGGATCCACCACACTAACGGTGGGTGATATTGATCTTTCTATAAAGGGCGGGACCCATTAACAGCGGTGTTGTTTTGATGGTCGAAGATTTGAGCCTCTGATGCTATCGTAAGTGAGACACATTCTCTCTGTAAACGATCTGGCTACACTAAAATATCGATTATCTCTTGTCAGGCGAGGTTGACCTCAGTAGCGAATTAGCTGCGTCGGTCTGTTATCAATTGTCATTCACAAGAGCAAAAGGGTAAAGGCCGATAGTTAAGCCCTCAGAAACTCACGCCTCGTCATAGCAATTAAAGCTAATAATGCGGGCCACTTAGGAAGATAAGGAGAAATTGAGCATAGATCCTTGCAGTCCGACTCGCCAAGCGGCACGGACAAATTACCTATGTTAGTTCCTCTTGACCGAGAAGAAGGTAGGTTGTAAGAAATCTCTTGAGGCTAGCACGTCAGTGTGTTTACACAAGTCGTTCGGACATGGCAGGATAAGCCGAAGTGAGCAGCTTACCACACCAGGTGAGCGTTCTCCAACTCATACCGGACACGACTAGTGAAATGGCGCTTCCACCGGATCTGTTAGATCATCCAATACAGGTAGATAACCTTTTTGGTAGTTTTATCAGAGAAGTGAAATACTCGGAATAACGCTAACGTGTTAGTAGTCCCAAGAAAGGAGGCAAATGGCGGGTATGCAAAACTACGATTCTTAATGACGGTATACAAATGCTTCCCTTTGCCCCGCATTGATCAGATTGTCGACGCATCGGCCGGGCATGGCATGTTATCATTCTCACAACTGGACCCCATGTAATTTTGGGCTCGACAAAGAAAATGCCTTCACCACCTCACTATTACTCGCTACAACTGAATGCCATTCAGTTAAAGAAATGTCGGCACCACTGATATTGGTAACCAAGATGTTTCTCGGCCATCACTGGAAAACCATAAAGTACTACATAGATGATATGCTGATAAACTGGAGCGGCGGACGCTGCATTGCAATGGTGTATCAATCTCCTCAGACTTATGGCATGAAACTCAATCCCGCGAAATGCGATTCGGGTCATAAGAATGGTTTGGATTCATGATCTACCGTAGGGGATTGAGGCCAACTCCCCTAGCTTAAAGCCATTCTAGAGTCTCCTAATCTCTAGCCTAGGAAAATAGGTACAACAAATTTACTCAACATTACGCTCAGACGGTTTATTTCCTTGGGCTCATAGACCGCTTAAAGCCATTTTTCTCAACCCTAAGGGGAGCTAGTCGGGCCGGATGGAATGAAGAATGTGATCGGGTTTTCATTCAAATCAAGCAATATTTAGCCGAACCCCTAATTCTCGCAAGTCCGACACCGGCGAGACACTCTTCATCTACTTGGCTGTCTCAGAAACAGTAATGAGTGCCGCATTGTTCAAAGAGAATGAAGACGGGAAACAGGCGCGCTGGCCGCCAATAAATCCTTAGTCGACAGACCAGGTACAGTCACCTTGAGCAGGCCGCCTTAGCCCTCCGGATAGCAGCCAAGAAACTCGCTCTCATCGTGCATCCCATCGTTGTATTAACCGACCTCCCTTCTCGGAGACCATACATACCTAGACTAATGGAAGAATGGATCACTGGCGATCAACTGGTTATAATGATATCCAATATAGCCGGCACCAAAGGGACAGGTCGGTCAACTTATAATGAACCCTCAATGGAAATTTTGCCCCGACAAATTGGATTTGTGGGATTTGACATTTACTGGGCGCCTGCATAAACCGTGCAGCGTTGGTTTACAATTAATATCTCCATCTAGGGATAAGATCGAACAGGCAATCCGACTCAGGTTCAGTGCCTCTAACAACAAGTTAGAGTACGAGGCCATCCTAGCCGAACTCGCTAAACTAGCAAATACTTTGTCACTGGCAAACTCCCGATCCAAAGTGATCTCGACAGGGTCTGCGGTTAATCAATAATCTAATCCCGAGACCTCGAATAGCGAACACGCCTCCAGTGAAACAACGCTGAACAATTTTCCTAAGATGGAAGCTGAAACATTCCAGAGGTCAATGAAAATGCACGCCGCTCCGTACGTCACTAATCACTGAACTATATTTCCGCCATCTACTATCAAATTTCGTCAACAATCCCATAAATAAAACCAGGGACCTCCCTTCAAGTGAATAATCCCATTATAATCGTATTCTTTTGAAGCACAAGACAACTCCCAAATGAAAAGGACAAGTGCCTCACAACCTAAGTCCACTAATCCAGATTTTGGTCAATGGTACCATTCAACGATCCTTGGGCGGCAAGACTGTAGTCGCCCATGCCCAATCAGTTTAAAGATGCAGCGAGCCGCATGAAGGGATATGTGGAAATCATCCCGGGCGGTAGAACTGAGTCACCCGCCAAGGGTACCTTATCACAACCGCGAGGTCGATGCCGCCAATTATACTAGAAAGTGTATCCCGCTCCCGAAACACTGGCTTCCGGCCCCAAAATCACCAGACAAGATCTGATCTCTACTGTTTCCCGCCTATGCTCAGCGAACTATAGTCGGACACTACCTACTTCCCCCCAAACTCGAAAAGAAGTTATTATCAAAACACCGATCATTTAAAGAATGATCAGGTCGGCATCTCCCCATCAGATAAGATGTCACTGGTTATCAATGAGAGGTTTGTCTTATCTCAATCAATTGTGTCCGACAACAGCCCTAATTCATGGCCAGGTCACTAAACTTCTCGTCAGAATTGAAGATAAGAAATCTATAATTAACTTGAATGGTCCAGAGTAAATGGTCTCAATTTTGAAGCCTCAAACAAAAAACCCCACCCTCGAAGAAGCGTTGGATTCAGTTAAAGGCAAATGGGTAGATGAACTCCCCGGGGTACTTTAAGCATAATCATTGTCGCAACCCACCGCAGATCCCGCTTGTAATTACTTACGAGATGGAAGCTTATAATCCCTAATGAATCAAATGCCACCATCCACAAATGCATATCCAGTGTGGAATACATTTAATGTATCAAGGATCTAGACACACTCGATGAATTAAGTAGAGTCACGCAATTTGCATAGCATCCTACCAGTCGCGGCTAGTACCCATACCAAAGGGTCGTTTCCTCGAACGTTCTAACTAGGGAATCTGGTCTTAAGAAGAGTATTTGAGAATACAACTGATCCGAATACAGGAAAGTTCCAACCCAACTAGGAAGGACCATATCTTGTGACACATGCCGATCAATCCAAATCATACGCATTAGACAAGCTGACGCACTCGCACTGCAGCGGAACAGACATCTAAGAGGTATTATCAATAAAGAATGATTCAATATACATCGTACATGTTATCAATTTTTCTCCTCTTGCAGGGTCAAATTAAAGTCTGGGAGGCGTAGAAAATGACCTGCCCGACCGCTAGATAACATCTAATCGGCGCCCAAATCAAAGTCCGATGGCGCAAAACGATCTATCCGCCCGCTTTAGATAACAACATCTAACTTGTCAAATTTAAGTCCGAGTGGCTACAGAATGACTCGTCTCAACCCGCTAGATAACATCTAACTAGTCAAATTGGGTCCCGGGTGCAATGCAAATGACTCGCTTCGGCTCGCTTAGGATAGCCATCTAACTAGTCACTAAAGTCCCGATAGTAAAAATGACCTATCCTACTACCTCAGATAACATCTAACTCGGTCAAAATTAAAGTCCGTGTGGCGTAAAAATGACTCATCTCGCCCAGCTTAGATAATGATCTTAACTGGCCAATTAAAGTCCAGTGGTGCGTAAAATGACCTCGCCTTACTTCGCTTAGATAACATCTAATTGTCAAATTAAAGTTCTGATAACAAGCAAAAACACCTATCCGCACCCTGCTAGATAACATCTAACTGGTCAAATTAAAGTCCGGGTGGCGCAGAAAATGACCTGCCCGGCTTAGTTAGATAACATCTAACTAGTCAAATTAAAGTCCGGATGGCGCAAAAAATGACCTATCCGGCCCAGTTATATAACATCTAACTGGTCAAATTAAAGTCCGTGGTGCGTAAAAATGACCTCGCCTTACGCTAATAACATCTGTCTGGTCACCAAAGCTCGTGATGGCATCATACCTATCCTGCCCATTATAGGTAAGTGTTATCTGATTCGACAATGCACCCGGAGGCACAGCGCCAACCCCTCTGATAACCGGGTCAAATTCAAAGTCCGTGGCGTGAAAATGATTCCGCCCGCCGCCAAACAACATATAACTGATCAGCCTAAAGCCCGCATGGCACGGTAAGCCCTATCCGACCCATTATAGGTGCGTTATCGATTCGCAATGCAAACTGACACAGCACACCCCGGCATAAGATCCCGCAAGACGTAGAACGAGATATCCCGTCAATCGGTATAATCATAACTCTACCGCTAAAACCAAAGAGCTATTTTTCCAAAAGTAGAAGATAAAATGCCTTTCAAAACTTGCTGTGGTGGGAATGAAAATACCCGCAAAGAGAGACGTCGAGCGAACGAATACTAAACGGCCCTCTCAGAATAACCTCGTTCCTTATCCACTCCACACGGGCCCGGGCGGAATATATACTCCTTCCTCAACAATCGGGAGATCCTTGACTGGCAAATCTTCTCCACAGTCTGACTCGCCCACACGGTAAGATCGGGATGAAGAGCCCACGGGGCATCGAGGATCTACAAACAGAGGCAAAGGCGCTGATGTGTCCGGGCATCCCTACCGACTGGGATCACGGGCTTGCTCCCACGCATATCATGCGCAGTGCCACTACAGCCAGCCATAGTCAAAATCCACTACTACTTGCATCAACCAGCCTCCAAAGGCGACTTCTCCAACTTCACCAGTTTCAGTCCCTCTTTGATGGCCAAGGATACGCTTCATCCGTTAGCTACCTTCCTCCTCCGTCTCCTGAAGCCCCTTCTCGCAGCAGCCAAGGCTCAGCTGGCCGAGCCAGCCCAAACTCGGCCTTCACTCGGCCACCATCCGCTGTGAGTCAGCACGGGACCTTATACCCCCCACTGCGCCCGAGCATTGCCTACCGCTCACTTCTCTAACCGCACCATCACATTGCCTGCGATCCTTCTTCGTCCCGCCCAGCCGTCGACCGCGCTTTCTGGCCTCCAGCCTCCCACACAAATACAGTAACTAATCAACCTCCTTTAAAGAGGCATCCAAGCTTTCCGCAGAAGTCCAACGAACATATAGTCGAAGGCTTTCTCGTGATCCCTGTTAATTTGACGGTAACTTACTGCGCCGGGAGGGACATGTTCCGACGGCGTTGATGGCCTACAAAGAACTCAGATAAGTAAGACCAAGAAAACTATGGTTTCGTAGCTTTTTTTTTGGCGAATTACTTACCAGCCGCCAACTAGACGAAATTACGGTTGCAAATCTGCATCCCGTCCTAGATTATCTACTGAATATCCTCTTTTATAGTACCCACAGGAACCGCCACGGAATACTCTTCACCCACCAAATTTTCCTTGGATGGTTGTGCATCCGTAGTCGCTCGAAATAATAAGTCGCCTAGACAATCGGCTGCCAGATTCGCCGACAGGGAAGGCTTCAGGATGATCGATGTCGCCGCCCGGGTTGTTGCCATCACCGCCGGCAAGGCCTGGATGGGGAGATAAGAGTTTAGCGCATCCGATCAGGCGGTAAGGTACTGGGTGCTCGCAACGCAAGCTATAATGTCTGGCGCAAACTTCCAGTGGTTGGGAGGGCGACCACCCGAGTGCATGCGGAAGTACTCTCCCTGCTCGACGGCGATGTCCTCCCACCTCGGGCTGGTCATATTGGGACTCGCCCTGAGAGCCTGTAATCATGATTACCAGATCTCCAACCCCCATCATCCGTGGGGAGCCTGGGCTCGATCCTTCAAATTTCCGATCGCCTCCCCCTAAGATCCCTCCGCCGCCGCTTCTGGTGGCGCACATGCATCCCGTCATCTCTTCTTCCTCTTTTTCCTCTTCCAAAGCAGAAGCCCGACTGGGTTCAGGACGAACCCAAGGTATAAAATCTTCCACTTTGGCCACGAGAGTACTCTTCACCTGGCCTGTCCCCTTCTTTCCGATTTACGATACTGGGAGGCGTAACTCGTCCCCTTTCTTGGTAGAGGAAGCTCGCCAAGTGATACCCCTTTCGCCCGATCGGTTAAGAGGTCGAATCTGGGCATAAGACGAGGTTCATACTTGTCTCTGGGGCCAGATGCTTCGCCTTGTCCCTAGAGTTGATGCTACCCGCCCCTCGAGTAAACTTAGCGCATCGAGGTAACAAAGTGTTCCCCGTCCACAATCCTAAGGGCAACAAGACGAGGGATAACGGAGATCAGAGCTGGCCCGCCTCGCCAAGGTTCTTAATGAAAAGAACCTCATAATGGTGCTCCTGTCCGGAAACCTCCAACAGCCTACTGTCCTTCCTCTTCAAGGCTCGCCCTTCTCTACCCATTGTACCAACCGCTCTCTCCGCTTCTCCCGCACCCGCACCACAATCGGGCCGCACCGTAAAGACACGCTGTATTTAAACTCGCCCACTTCCAGTTCCTACACACCCGGGAAAGACCGTGACCTAAGCATCAAACAACAGGCCTGAGAGCCCTGAGAGCTTCATCCCAAGGCCCCCTCACTAGAATAAACCCTTGTTTCTATTTTAAGGGAATCGGGAGTCCATTCACGACCTGTACCGGAATCCAGGATCGAGATAGATATCCAGCCCTCGCCAAGGTTAAAGAATAGCAAAGCAAATCACTCAGTGAAAGGTCGATAAGAAGTTCAGAACGCTGCATCCGGTTAGAATCCGGATTATGTTGGGATGAATGGGCGACGGCTGCGCGCCCTGTGAAATGAAAACCGCTTACCAGCGCACTGGAAACGGTCCAGCCGCAGCTGCTCTGCAAAAACACGGCATCGTGTTCCCCACCCGCAGGACTCATCCGGTTTGTCCATTAACTTTGAGTCAACACCGGATCTGCAAGAAGTTCTCAATTCTCCATTGTCGTGATCTAGACGATATAGCTTGCGTAACGCGCCACTCGCTACCGGGCCCCCTTCTACGACCCGCTGGCCCGAGTGGTGGAACCCTTCCTCACCTCTTTCATCTCTGGCAGATATCGAGAGGCAGACAGTATCACGCCCCAAGCCGCATACCTCCAAATGGAGTAAAAGCAAAATCATCAAACCTAGGTAAAACCAGAACCTGACCCACAAGTCTAGTCTTACCCCTCATACCGAACTCGTATCTGATAGCGCTTCTGTATGAAGATTCAACACACTTACAAGGGAGAAAGAGATTACCTGTAAAAATGGGAACTGAACAAACGACTGGAAGAGCGATTCGAAAACAAACACTAAGTCGCAGCAGCGTATATGCAGAAGGTTTCGAATTGGTGAAAGGAATGTAAACCCGAGGATGATAAGAATGGGGAAAAGAAAAGCCCAATGATGACTCCCCACATACCAACCAGCCTACGGTGCATTAAATGAGGCACTAACTCATCACTCCAGTCGCCCATTCCTATGACGCCCAACTGTGGAACAATGTGTATACTGGCCACTAGTGGGCCCTGTTATCCAACCTCGTTAAGCCCCACCCAACGCCGCTCCATTAACTAGAGCTTCACTGGAGATCCCGTACCGATGGCCAAAATGGATTAGCCCCATGCCTCGAGATAGAAAGCAAAGTATGCGGACACATCGAGGTAGAACAAAGTACATAAATGTAAAAAGTACGATTTTAATGATCAGACCAAACGGTACTCATCAGCCACATTCATATCCTTACAAGTAAACAACTAAGCAATCATATTGAAGTGGCTGGCATAGTCTGCTCAAATCAAATACTGCTGTGGGCCAAAGAAGAAGCAAAGAAGGGGTGAGGCCGAAGAGGAAGAAGAAGCAAGAGCAACAAATAATACCAAAAAAAAAAAAAAAAAAATAAAAAAGAAAAAAGAGGAAAGATGAAATGGGTCGCTAAGGGATATGAAACTCAGTTTCTTTTTTCTTTTTTCTTTCTTCTTTTTTTTTTTCTTTTTCTTTTTTTTCTTCTTCCTTTTTTTTTTTCTTCTCTCAGTCCTTTCCCCCTTCTCTCTCTCCTCCTCTGACAAGGTGTTCTGAGTAAAGGGACAGTATTCTAATTCACCTAAGGGCCAACCAAAACATGGATAATCTATTTCGACTTCTCTCAAACCATGCAATCTTTGGTCTAATTCACACTTGGAAAGCACGCTCAAATGGTCGAACACAATCATCCTTCATGTAGTAATCCACCAAATTTGATTCTCGGCAGCGTTCAATTATCCTTCTCTCACGAGGTCAAGGACAACCTGGCACAACAACAGACCCCACATCCTCCAGCCTTTATAGCAAACTATCACCTCAGCCTCTCAAATCATCACTGACACTAATGCACATCCAAGAAAGTTAGAAAATTCATCGGAACATACTAGCATTGATTGCCTATCGATCCCCACATGATATGACGGCTGTCACATGTTCTATTTCCAACCAGGATGATCGCCTCCCCGCAGGGAAAAAGGGGAGCATCAGGTGCCACGAAGTGCACTCCTGTGCCCCTCTAGCTCACAGCCCAGCATAACTAAAGGCTACAACTGGCCAGTCATCCGTCCAGGCTTACAAGCCAAACTTGGGAGCAACTGAGATCTATCCATATCCTCTCCTAGCCGGGAAGGGGTCGACATTCCCTGGATGCCATATCCCGAAGAGGTTTTATTTAACAAGGTCGACTGACAGACTTCCTGAGAGAGGAGCATGTGCCCTTCCATGCTCTCATGAATTCAAGGTGGACATGCTCCCTGTGTCCCAGATTAAGTGGAATATGTCCACTTAAAAGGAAGAACTAGTCTCCACGAGCCATATATGTCACCCTCCTCCGATCCCTCCCTTTAAATGAAGAAACCAGGCCTGATGCAAGATAGCGTGCCACCTTCCCCTTCCGATTTGGGAGGAAATTACCCACTTTCCACGTAAAGCGAATCCTCTTCCTCTATGATAAAAGGAGGTCACTTCAGAAAATAAGATATGCCATCTAGACCGAAATATCTTGATTTTGGAGAGAAAGAAAGGATCTAACTTCAGCATCGGAGAGGCGACGGCGGAGACCCTCCTCGTCGCTTTCTTAGCCGTCTGTTTTGCAGGTTGTCACGAACAGGTGTATGATCCGGCGATCCAGTGACTTAGAAGATTCTAGAGACTACAGCTATGTGATGATAGTATACGGTTACAAGAACAAGAAGCAAAGTGTAAGATGACACAACAAGTATATGAAATATGATAAGAAATGAAACATGTTATGAAAAAATAGATATGAGAAAAGGATAAGTATATGTAAATGTTATATCTGGCTATAAGTATATGCATGTGCTGTCTAAAGTGAGATGATCCTTATTAAGGGTCGTCCGTATTATTCCCACTGTTATGCTTTAGCACGTATTTCATCCGTGTAGGTACAGAAGAGGAAACTAGAGGACAAGACAATCCACATCAGTAGTCAAAGTCTACACATCACTAGGTGCCTACTGGAAGATCATTCGCCCAATGTATATGTATTTTGCTTCTTTCAGAAGCAATGTAAATATTACAGGGGCCATTGAACACTTCATATATGGAGCTTGTATATATTTTGTAATCCGTCGGCTGCGAATATAGTACAAGCAAATGTTTAACATTATATGAATGAACAAGCTTAAAGTTTATAAGCTTATAGTAAATATGAACAAAATAAAAATAAAATAAAATGACACCTCGGCCAGACTGGGTGCCAAGTCAGCGCTATAATATCATTTATAGATATGCTTCTACATATATATCATAATTTATTCGCCTTATCATGTTTCATTTCATATCATCTTTCATTTATACTTCGCTTCAGACTTATCACTCTATACATATCATCACATGCTGAATGCTATATTTTCATATCATATCATGTCATTTGTAGACTTTACCGTTTATTTTATGTTTCATGCCCGCAAATTACCTCTGGGGAAGTAGAGCACGGAAACTATAAAGACCCGAAGGTGCTATAATCATTGTACGACAATGAACTATAAGGACCCGAATGTGCTGTTATAATTGTACGAGACAATGACCATTCTATAAGGGCCCGAATGCGTTGTAATGACCCAAACGGGGCCAACTGATCAGTAATGCTGCAGACTTCCCATCTATCAATCTACTAGGTTCTAAGCAGACAATCTGTTTCTTTTATTTCATTTACATATATATCCCATATCCCCGAATAACTATTGTTATCCGGTAATCATAAGCAATAATTTCTTATCATTTCCGCATGCATCTTTATTCTTGCATTATTAGACATTTATACGTTTTTTCTATATGCCTTCATTACACATTTATCATTTCATCTCTTAACCAATGAATAACACTACATTTAAACACATTAGCAAATGAGGGCAAGAAACAATGTTTGCCCAACTCGCTTCGCCTCGGCGGCGAGGTACGGAATATTTTTCATATAATTTTTATACTTGTACGAATCATTTCATTCACTTATTAGGATCCTCATTAATCCAATGGACGATTGTTAGACTTAACAAAAGAGAGGAACTAAAACATAGCTTATATAAGACTTATAGTTTCGCCTAGGGCGGACTTAAAATGAAAAACTGCTCTGTCCACCCAGCGAAGGAGCCTCCGCTTAGTAAAGAAGCCTCCGCCTAGGCTAGCCTACACCTAGGTATATCCCACGCCAGCGAGGTCGAACATAACAGAAATGACTAGTTTTTTGCCATTTTCACCGGAATTCTTTTAACCAAAATACACAATTTTCGAAACAAAACCATAAATCTAACTTAAACCAACTTACAACACTTCTAAACATCAATTCCATACCATTCCATACACTTTTTCCATACTAATAATCCATACATAATCCAAACATATGTAGATTCCATATAATTTCCATACATTTGCTTTTCAGACTTCTCTCTCTCTCTTTCTTCCTTTTTCTTCTTCTTCTTTCTCTTTCCTCTCTTTCATCGAATTTGTTCTATCCAAAGCCAAAATGAGATATTTTTAACTAAGTAGCCTATGTTTGGCTTTGTCACATTTTTTGCTTTAATTTTTCCCCTTGCATTTCTTTGGTCCTTCATTTTCACTCTATTTGCCCTCTTCTAACTTATCTTATTTATATGTTAGCCTATAAATTTCATAAATTATGATCTTGAATTTGAATTATAAATTACTAATTTAAACTCCTTCCTTAACTTTGCATTAATTCTGGATTTTTCTTATTTTATTTTTAACATTATTTTATCTTAAAATATACATTTACTTTTATTATACCCAAAACATGTTATAAAACTATTACAGATATCATTGGGGTATTACAAACTTACATAGCTTTGATAAGACTTTTGTAAAAGTGTTTTTGTATAAAAGAATTGTAATTGAATTTTTTTGGACTATTGCCAATGTAATCGGGTATGTAATTATGGTAAGAGGGTCGTGATCGAACTCTTACGAACTGTATTAAGTGCATTATTCTCATATTTTCTATTTAAATATGAATGAATGGGTCCTGAGCCGAAGGATCGATTGGCAGGAGCCGAGTAACCTCTGTCCACGAGTAAAATGCATCGGGTCCGGGCATTTCAAGACTTAGGTGTGCTGGCGACCTAAGGTAACTTCCGCAGTCGACGGCTAGCCAACGACCCTCGGAATTCGGGCGCTACAAAAAAATTTTTTGAACCATTTCAGGATCTCCATTTTCTTATATTATTGGTATGTAGTTTGGGATCGAACTCATGAACTCAAGCATAAAAGGAAGCAACTCAACCACTATGCTAGCTTCATTATTTGTAATATTAATGGCAATTTACAAATTTATTAAGATACTATTAAAGATTTAATATAAATTTATTATTTATAATATATATATATATATATATATATATATATATATATATATATATATATATATATATATATTTATATTTATATTTATATTTATATGCGTGTGTGTGTGTGTTATAAACGAAAGGTTTTTGAAATGAATGAAGCCACTCCGGATTCAACATCACACAATAAAGTCATTCCGGATTCAGTGTTTTGCAATGAATGGATTCATCTGGAATTCTGTATACATAAATCATCATTAATATCAGAATTAATATCCCACATTCATACATTAATGAGGATATTGAGTGTCACTTGGGATCGGCAACAGGCCTCTCCCACCCTATGCGTATGATTTATCCCTAAAAAAAACTATCTTTCTCCCCATCTGTTTCTTTGACACTATTTCCATATCTCGGAAATTCCTCTTATTTTCTCGCAGCATATAAGAGGGACTATCTCCTTAGATCATCATTCAACATCATTTTCAAAACGCACAGACGTATTTGCTCAAGCGTAATCATCTAAGTCTTACCTTAAAGTTAACCTTTGTTTTTTTCATCACATTCCAAAAGATTTGGGAAATATAATAAAGGAAGGAAAAAACGATCCTTGATATTTTTGAAAAAAACGATTTGTCATGGATCCTTGATGCTAAGATCCACCTTGATGCGCGAATTGTAAATACACAGAAGGAAATCAAGCATCCTCAGAGACTTGATAAAATCATTAATTTTCCTTCGGCATCATCTCCATGAGGACTTGAAAAATGAATATCTTACAATAAAAGATCCTTTCACTCTATGGAATGAGTTAAAAGGGAGATGCGACCAATCCTCCCAAAAGCTCGATATGACTGGATGCACCCGAGGTTGCAAGATTTTAAAACAGTCAGTGAATATAACTCAGCTTTATTAAGAATCAGCTCACAGTTGAAGCTGTGTGGAGAAAAGGTCACAGAGGAAGACATGCTAGAGAAAAAATTCACTACATTCCATGCCTCAAATGTGCTCCTACAGCAGCAATATCGAGAGCGCAGGTTCAAAAAGTATTCTAAACTAATTTCATGTCTCCTTGTGGCCGAACAGAATAATGAGTTTAACAAAAAAATCACCATTCCGCCGATCAATCGAACCATTCTCAAGTGAATGTGTGATATCATCTCAAACTAATGGACGTGGACGTAGTCATGGTCGTGGTCGGGGTTATGGTCATGGAAGGAATTCTCTATCGATACCATGGAACTCATGGTAATAATTCTACCAATAAAGGGAAAACTTCAATGTACCACCAAAAGTGGAATAATATCGAGGCAAAACAAGAGCAGAATACGCCTTCCAAGAGAAGCATGCATAGAATACGATGAGAAGCATGCGCAGAATACGCCTTCCAAGAGCCATGAGAATATATGCCATAGATGTGGTATGAAAAGACACTCCGCGCATCTGCTGCACGCACCAAACATCTAACCTTTACCAAGCATCAACAAAAAAGATGTGAGAAAAATATGTCGAACTTACCGATGCTACCAAAAGGGACTAGGTTCCACATCAATGATGCATTATCTTCAATAACCCAAAGACTTTTGTCCTTTAGCATGACAGGCTAGGTAACCCTGGATCTTCTATGATGAGAAGGATCATAGAAAACTCACAAGGGCATGAATTAAAACCAAAAGATCCTCGTCCCATGAATACCCATGCTGGGCGTGAAGGCTCACAAGGCAAATTGATAGTCGCCAATCTCATACCACAAGTCAAGCTCAGCTCCAATATTTTTAGAAAGAGACATGGGAATACAGAACCCATTCAGACCGGCACCATAACCTTTCGGGTACTTCATGGTCCTAATAGATGCTTCTACGATGGTCTCATGTTTGTCTCCTCGCAACCCATACGACTACCTTCAACTCCTTGCACACAAATTATGGGCACAGTTTCCTGATTATCCAATCAAAAGTATCAAACTTGATAATGCTATGAGTTTACTCTAAACTTTCACCGATTATTGCATGTCAACAGATAAACATCGATATCCTGCTGCTCACAAATACATTCCAAAATGGTTTATGTAATCCCTTATCAAGCGTCTTCAGTTAATAGTCATACCACTATTAATGAAAACTAAATTACCCACTTCAAATATGGGACATGCTATTATGTCAAACTTAGTTCGTATTCACACCCATCGCATAACACCACATGAATACTCCCCTTTCCATCTTGTAATTTCAGAAGCCACCAAATATATCTTATAAGAATATTTGGTCAAAATTTATGCACCAATCTGGGTAACCAATACACATCGCACTAAAATGGGTCCACAAAGAAGACTTTTGGGATTTATGTGGGATATGATTCCCCTTCCATCATAAGATACCTTGAGCCCTCAACAGGAGATGTTTTTACAGCACATTTTGCTAATTGTCATTTTAATGAAAATTCATTCCCACCGTTAGGGGGAGAAAAGTCTTTTCCAGAAGAACGACGAGAAATCACTTGGAATGCATTCGTAATGTCTCATTTTGATCCACGTACAAATCAAAGTGAACCTGAAGTCGCGATCATTCATTTGCAAAATTCAAAATCATTTACCCGATATGTTATGCCAGACAAAGTCACAGCGTCCAGTTGCAAATAATATTTGGACATTAATGTGTCCATAGCTGACAACAAATGACCTAAAAACGCCTAAAGCGTGGGAGACCTGCCAAAAGATACAACCTCAAAAAAAGGAGACACAATGTAACGCCCCAAAATACCCTAAAATTTTTATAATAAAATTTTTATATATTTCGGGTATAAGGAGCCAATCCTGGTATTTTAAAAAATTTTTAATAATATTTGATTAAATGATTACTGGAATCCGTAAATAAACCCAAGTGAAAAAGAAGAGAAAATACGGAAATCAGAAACGACCTAAGGGTCAATTGTAAATGTTTATATGTCTAAGGAAAATAGAGACTTAAATGAAGAATAACAAAGAAATGCAGGGACCTAAATATAAAAAGAAATAAAGAAAAGAAGAAAAATCAAGGAAAGGGCATGTGGTATTGGTAAGGGAGAATACTCCTTTTTAAAACACGACAGAGTGATCCATAAGAAAAGGAAAATAGAAAAGTGGAGAGTTAGAGAGGCTCCACCTTCTCTAGATTTTTCCGACGATCGACCAGGTCTCCATGGCAAGAGGAAAGTCCTTCCACGTGACAATAACCGCAAGTGAGACTGAATCGACTTTCAACAAACTCCAAGGAGCAGAGGTCTTCTCCCATTATCGCCTTCTACCCTAAGGATTGTCGGGTGGTTATCCGCCTTAGGGAAAGTTTGGCTGCATTTTAAACCATGGGAAGTCGCCATTATCAGTAGAGCAATAAATAAATCCTGTAGAGCTGATTTTCGTACTTTAAGTGAAGCAGATTTGGCAGTGTGTCCTCTAGTAAATTGTAGCCACATTAATTAACTTGATGTTAGGCTTCTTTGAATTTCTCAATTTGGACCTCCTGTAATGGTTGCAGTCCTTTTACTCGAGGTCACCTAACTAAATCTGGTCTGCCGCTTTGTCCAAAGGCCGTGTCAACTAAATACAAAAATTTAGAACGGTTTTTTGATCGAAATAAAGAGATTTGGCAGTAAGTCCTTTCTTTGAAATTGTAGCCACGATCAATTAACTTGATTTTAGGCTTTGAATTTCTTAATTCGACTTATATAGACCAAGTTATGGTCTTTTTTTACTCCGAACAGTCAAACGGGTCGCGGTCGCCAAACAAAGGTCGCCAAACAAGGGTCACAAACAAAGGGTCGCCAAACCGAGTCGCCAAACAGCATCGCCAAACAAAGGTCGCTAAACAAGGTCGCCCAACAGCGCGGTCGCCAAACAGTGTCGCTAAAATGGCGACGCCAAACAAAGGGTCGCCAAACCGGCGGTCGCCAAATGCTGGGGTCGCCAAATAGTGTCGCCAAACGCTGGTCGCCAAACAAAGGGTCGCCAAACGTTGTCGCTAAACAAAGGGTCGCCAAACAGCGGGTCGCCCAATGCTGGTCGCCAAACAAAGGCTCGTCAAACAAGCACCGCCAAACAGCGCTCGTCAAACAAGGCCGCCTGGCCAGTCACCACAAAGCTGACTATGTATGACCTCCAACTCTGAGTCATATCTCCTTCGCTTGAACTCCTGATTTGCGTTCCTGGACTCTATGTGAAAGACCATGGAGTCAAGAATACATTGATATGCCTGAGGAGGATGTTATGTCAGGCCCAGGTGTTTGAATGAGCTCGCTGTCACTCAGCTAGCTCGTCGGGCTTCAAACAGCTCGTCAAAGTTGACTACGCATGACCTCCAACTTCTAAGGTCATATCTCCTTCGCTGAACTCCGATTTTAAGTGTTCTGACCCTATGGAAAGCCCATTGAGTCAAGAATCCATCCATATGCCTGAGGAGATTATTAGATGTCAGGACCGAAGTGTTAGACTTGGTCGTCACTTCAGTACAGCTCAAGCCAACAAGTCACTGTCAGGTTCGACTACGCATATTCCTTAAATTGAAGGTCATATCTCCTGCTGAATCTGACTGTTCTGGACTCTATGGAAAGCCCATTGAGTCAAGAATACATTCATATGCCTGATGAGAATAGAAGATGTTTGACCGAGGAGCTCATCCAGGTCAGGTCAGCTCGTCAGTTCAGGATTTGACTGTGTGTGACCTCCAACTTCGGAAGGTCATAACTCCTTCGTCCGAACTCCGATTAGGGTGTTCTTTGACTCTATGGAAATCCCATTGTCAAGAACTTACTCATATATATAGCTTGTTTGGAACTCATACTAACCTCCGAAAATCAACTTAACCAAAACTACTAGTACGCATGAATAATATTATTCTTTAATGGTTTTGGGCCAGGACTGACGAGATAAAAGCTAAATCAGTGATCGATTCCAAGGATTGGAATCAGCGCAAAGATTTTCTGCCTGTTTCTTCTAAATCCTATTCTCATTTCAAGTTTGAAATGATTGTTCTACCAAATTCTCCTATTCCTCGTTTCAAGTTTTTGCATGTTTGTTCTGTTAAGAATTGATTTAATTGATTTGAGAAAGTGATCATGGGAAACGTTCGTATATAAAAATCAGATGATTATCAAAATAAACTGTTTATACAAGCTGCATATATTGTAATATTTTGCTATAAAGGATTTGAACTTTTTAATAGAATGTTAACCGCTTATTTCGTGATTAAGGATAGATTGGTATACCAATAGGTCAAATAGCAGCATCAAAGGGAACTATTTACGCTATTAATTCGAACAGCACCCGCGGACCACAGCGTTCATTTGATTGTTTATAACTACCAGCCCCAAATGGACCGCATCAGGTTATAAAACCATTTACACCGTTTCGTAGGACCGTGTTTCGTGACTCGATATCCTCGTATATCAAGACATAGCAAATTGCTAAGGCAGCAAACGAATTGATCAAATAAACCAATTGATCGGGTATAACCGATCGGGATCGGGCATAACTCGAATTGGATTTTTAGAACCGAATTGATTTTCTAATTGAATCGAATGCCTGTCTAAATTGAATTTGTGAGCATATTTGAATCGGGATTTGAGATCATAAATATCGATTATGAAATGTATTTATGGGATGATCAATGAACTATAATTTATTGTATATATATAATAAAAGTATATGTATTGTATTTATATCGATCATCCAAGAGATCAAAGTTCGAATTATTAAATTGTATGAATTGATTTAAGCCGAACCGAGGAATGGATTTGTATAGAACCACTAAGCATGAAATGCTAGCGTATTGTTCTTACAATGCGCAGTACCGAAAGATAGATAGCGCGATCGATAGCGGGACCCAAGATCGATGAGGAGCCTGAAATATAAAGAAAGGAATCTGAGTATGTCTTGACATGTGCACTCATTTTATGTGTTCTTTTTGGCATATTTTACAATTTGAATATCGAACATCTATTTTTGTAAATCACTTTGGAGGCTTTGATGCCTACATTGTAAATGGATTTTGTTAGCGAATGTTTATTGGCTGCCCACTTTAATCGCTTCCGCAAAGATATGATTTTGAGTGATTTTAGTGGCATCCCAAACTCGGTTCGGATCCGCCCAAGCGGGTCGGGTCGGGTAAGGGGCGCCACACACAATGTTAATATAGAACATAATGCTTATGCAAAGGCATATGTTGAACAAGGGACCCTTGAAGAGGCTCCACAAACAGCAAAGAAGTGCTCCTTGAAGAGGCAATGATACTCTTAAAAATAGGAATCTCAATAAGTTAGCGTGCACAAATGAGATAAAACGGATCAAAACACATTATGATGAATACTTATTTCCATGGCCTTAGACATCATAAGAAATGATGAAGATCCCAACCATAAAATAAAGAAAATAGAAATGATTGGCTAAATGGAAAGTACATGTGTAGAATTAAACTAGTTAATAAACGAGAAGTTTCAATTCGTAGTCCAAAACACCAAAGCGTGTAACTGTTGGCATACAAATGGGTATTTGTATGAAAGCGCAATGAGAATGTAATAAGACCTGACATAAAGCGCGACAGAAATATGCTGCCTTTAGAGGCCTAGTATTGACTACGGTGAAACATATTCACCGGCACGACGAATCACTTTCCGCTGCTTTAATAAGCTCGCGCATCTAAAGGACCTGGATAGCGCTACCATGATGCCTCAATTAGTATCTATATGGATCCATCGATAATGACATATATATAAAATCCCTCGAAGGATTCACACACCGGCAAACAAAACCCTCGTAGTATGTGTTCAATCAAATTACAAAGATCTCTGCATGATTAAAGCAATCTGACGCATGTGGTACAATCGCCAATGGTATTGAGGTATAAAAGGCGGTATGCTAACAACCCTATATGCCCATACATTTTATTAAGAAATCAAAATCTGATTTGCAATTATTATTAGAGCATAAGTTGATGATCTAAACCTTATCGGGACTCCAAGAGCCTACAAGAACGGCAAATACGAAAGGGAATTCGAGATTAAAGATCTCGGAAAAACAAAATTTTGTCTTGGTTTACAGATAGAGCACTTCCCTACCAGCATTTTGGTTCACCAATCAACCTATACTAAGAAAATTTTAAAACGCTTTTATATGAATAAAGCTCACCCTTTGACTTTTCCTAATGGCTGTCTGTCACTGATGTGAAAAATACATTTCCTCGTCCCAGAAAGGAGAACCACTATCTCCAAGTATCATATCTGGGCTGCCACGCTTCATATCTTACTACTTGTACACGCCAAATATTGCTTTTCTGTTTACCCACAGCTGGCTTATAATATTCAACCCAAAGGCATTTAGGTATCAAGCACATATTGCATATCTTGCAATGACCATTACTGGGCTCTTCTAATTCAAAGAATCGTAAAGCAACAACTCGCTGATACGCAGACGCAGGTATCTTTCAGACCCACACAAAGCCCGACATCCCCAAACTCGGGTATGTATTTATCAGAATGGTGCCACATCTCATGGAAATCAATACAAACAATGGTAGCTATACATCAAATCATTCGTAGATTCTGCCGTATGAAGCCATCCGTGAACGTATATGGTTAAGATCGATAACCAACATATTCGAATCATATGTACCTCCCCTTTCAAAGACAATCCAACAACATTATTTAAAGACAACGCATGGCCAGCCAAATAATGGCTAATCAAAGTGGAGACAGTAATCCAAGCATATCTCTCCAAAGTTTTTTACAACGGTTTCTCCAAAAGAATGCGATATTGATGTTCAAACAACACGCCGGAGTGATAATCTAGCGTGACTCATCATCAAGGCGCATTACCAACTCATAACCGCCTTCCGTAAACCCAAATACTGAATGCCTGAAACAAAAGGATGTTGACAATGAGAATCCATGACCACGCTAGTGTAATCAGACTTCTTCCTTCATCATTATCTGACCGGGTTTTTCCCGACAAGGTTTTAATGATAGAAGACTAACTCACAATGTTATAGAGATTCTTTTTTCTTCTGCATGTGATGCCGTTATAACGGTTACTGTTGTTGAATGAGTAGCGACCAGGTGGTAACTATGGTGCGGTTATAAACTAGTTGAGTGAAATGAACCCCCCTACCCAAAGATCATACAATAAAAGTCGTTCGATTTAAATAAGCTAAGAACGTAATGGATTCATCCTGGATTTTGTATACATAAATCATCATTAATATTGTATTTAATACCCCACGACTATACACATTATATAGAAGGTCACTATGGGAGCCTATAAATAGGCCTTCCCACCCTATATATGATTTATCCCTAAAAAACAAAGCCATCTTTCTCCTATCTCTGCTTCCTTTTGCTCTCTCTCGACACTATTTCCATATCTCTTGAAATTCTTATTTTCTCATACAAAAGTGGACGATCTCTTAGATCATCATTCATCGCATTTTCAACCAAAAAGAAAATAATAATAATAAGAATAAATATATATATATATATATATATATATATATATATATATATATATTATATCTATGTAATTATTAACTATAAATATAATTCTATGCATAAAATTATAAATATTTGTTAAATATCTTTATACACCTATCATAATTTTTTTATTATATTAAATTAGATAATTTTATAGTATTTACATTTAAGTACTAAATATTATGGTGGGATGTCAAAAAATTTATCATACATATTTCAATTTTTAAACAAAACAACTCTAAAATATTTGGTATTTGTTATGAAATACATGAATGAATATTCATTATATTCAATGTACCTATTATGGCACATTAGTAACCTATATACATCAATGAATATCCAATGTACCTATTATGGCACATTCGTAACCTATATACATGAAATGTCTATACCATTACGACACATTCATAACTCCATATTTAGATGCATTTAACGCCTCTTATCTCCCTATTCAATATATATTCACACATCATACAATTTATACGTGCATCCTTGTATTCTTATAAATGTTTTAAGGTTTTGACATTATAAGAAAATATAATGTAAGAAGAGAATAAAAGAGAAAATATACAGAAAACAAATTTCTCCTTTGACTTTCCACCATCTTACGCTTTATCTACTTTCTCTTCTTAATCTCTCTCATTCTTTTCTATTATACTCCTTGCAACGCAATATTTTACAATAAGTTATCAACACGAAGACTACCAATTGAGTAAATATTTTTTGCAAGGTGAGTACTTTTTATTAATCAACTTATAATTTCATCTTCTTCTATCAATTCTTCTTCTTTTTTCTTTCTTGGTCCAAGCCAAATTTCTAACCTAAAAGTATCCTTCGCCTTCCCGAAGTATGTAGAGATATTTGAAAATCCTTCTAATTAATTTATAATCCATTTGTTTGGTAAGAATTATGGCAATATTGAAAGCCCCAAATCTACATCCGAAGTGGGTGGAAATAATTATCTATCCTGGTGCTTGACATGGAAATGCACCCTAAGGGCAAGATCTTGCTAACGCAATTACAAAAGACGGAACCTCAAATGTGCAAAGAAATACCATTTTTATTCGTCATTATTTAATGAGAGCCTACAGACTCAATATTTATCCGTTCGAGACCCTCAAAACCTTGGGTGGAAGAGGTTGAAGGATAGGTTGATCATACTAAAACCCGTTATCCTTCCTCAAGCACAATATGACCGGCAAAATCATACTGCAAGATTTAACCGTTGTCCGACTATAACTCCGCTTTGATATTGTTTCGGGCTGAGT
This sequence comes from Tetrastigma voinierianum, assembly GCA_016808115.1. NCBI lineage: Eukaryota > Viridiplantae > Streptophyta > Magnoliopsida > Vitales > Vitaceae > Tetrastigma > Tetrastigma voinierianum. The sequence continues at coordinate 145,363 of JAEQBH010007951.1, read as the reverse complement.
TGCGCGGTATCGTTTCACTGAGCGCGGAACCAAGAGAAAACTTTCTCCACCTTCCATGCTTCAATATTGCATTACAAATGTTAATACCAAAGAACGCCAATTTGCCACATACTCCATTTAATTTCTATGCTCCTCATCACGAAAGAAACTAATGAATCGCCAAAAAACTGGGCGATCTTAGACCTCGCCGGTCAAAAGCATCGCTCAAGCATGCAAACTCGAGAAAATTATTGGCCATTTTAAAGGCTACAAGCGCATGTAAGAATATAATCCTCGGCGTGGCGTAAAATTTAACCACTCTAGGAAATCGAACTCAGCGCCTAATCATGACAAAGAAGTTAAGCCAAAGAAGGTGACTAATGAAAGTATTTGCCATCGCTGTGCGCCGATCAGACCGTCAATGCATTTGTCGTATCGCCAAAGCACTTTGTTGATCTATACCGCACTTTTAAAATACGGCAAACGTGTGGTGAATCTCACGCCATTGAAATTAATCCTACCGCCATAACCACCGCCAAGCCAACAATATCTCCTGCCAAGGGACTCTCTTGCTCCCGGCAAAAGAAATGCATCCCCGGATGTCTCGATTTCTTTGAGGACCTTGATTACTCTTTGATGAAGCATCATCATGATGATTTATCTTAGATTTTTAATTTTATGATTCTAAAACACTTTTCAGTTGTTTTTCTTTAAAATGTATTACCTTTTATTGTTCTTTAATATGGTTATGCAATGAAATGCTAACTGGATATAATATTTATTATTTTGAAATTTTATTTCACCCTATAACTACGTTGAAATTATGATACTTGACACCGGTTGTCAACATAATGCAAATGGAAAACACCGAGAAAAGGAAGATGTTTGCTCGCTTGATAGTGCATCAACGCATACCATATTTCATGCAGACACTTTCTTTCGGCATGACATTACATAAGACACATGTCCATACAATATCCGTCCTATTCGATTATTGATGGTTTGTGAATACAAATGTTTGCCAAAAGGTACCATCTTGCATATTGAGAATGCATTTCTAAGCAGTAGATAAAAAAGGAATCTACTTAGCTTCAAAGATGTAATGCGCCGTGAATGGGTACCATGTTGAATTAATGGCAGAGCAAAATAAAGAATATATTGGCATTACTCTTATAAGATGGGCCTCGAAGATCTTGATCCATGAGAAGCTGTGTTTCCTCTTCTATGGGTTTGTATTGTGTCATGATTAAGGCCGTTGAAACCTACTCCATTATATCTTGATATTTGCAATCCCGATCGCTTTGATTATGGCATGATCGCCAATATCACCCCGGGGCGCTTCAATGATGCGTAGAATAATCCATAATACAAAAGGGCACCCTTTAAAGGATACAAAGGTATTGTTGTCCAAAGATTATAATTGTGAAGCTTGTTCACAAGGAAAACTCATTATCAAACCTTCTATAACAAAGTTTGATCTTGAATCCCCTTTATTCCGCAGTAATTCGTGGTGATATTTCAGGACCAATACAACCACCAAGTGGGACCATTTCGATATTTTTTATGGTACTAGTGGACGATCCCGTAGATGGTCTCATGTTTGTTCATTATCTACGCCAAAGAATGTCACCTTTGCACGCTTACTTGGCGCAGATTATAAAGCTTCTCGGCACAATTCCCGATTATCCAATTAAAGGTATAAGGATGGATAATGTCAGTGAATTTACATCAAACAGCGATACATATCGCGGCTTCACTGTGACCGGTTGAGCACCCGGCCTCATATGTTCACTCAAAATGGATTGGCAGAATCCTTGATTAAACATATTCAAAATCATTGCCCAAATTCTATTACTGGGAACGAATCTCAACGATACAAGATGGGGTCATGCCATTGCTTGCACGCGGTCGCCCTAATAAGATCAAGGCCCCACTACTAGTCTCTTTACAATCTCCCTTCAAATGGTTCTTGGTTATGAACCTGATATTTCACATTTACGCACCTTTGGTTGTGCAATATGTGCCTATTGCACCACTAAAAAGAACGAAAATGGGTCCTCAACGCCATTTGGGCATTTATGTTGGGTTTAATTCACCGTCCATCACAGGTTCCTTCTTGAACCGACCATCGTGATCTTTTTATCGCAGATCTGCAGGATTGGTCGGCTTCAATGACTATGTTTCCATCGACATACCTGCAATTAATGGCTGCGGCAAAACCAGCTAAGGTTTTCTTTGAATGAAAATTTATCTCAATTCGACCCGCAAGAACTTTGGAAGTGCGAAAAACGAGGTGCGCGCATAATCCATTTACTGTGCTATAGCCAATAGACTTCCCCGATGCATTTAACGATGCTACTAAGGTAATGAAATTCATATTCCACTGTAAATGCTCCAAATTTAGGATAGTTGTTCCCTGCTGACAAGCTAAAATGGATCAAAATCCTACGCCAGCGGGCACCAATAGGATCAAAAGACACTGCTCCCAAAAACGAAGGGGGAAAGAATCAAGAATCCACTCCAAGAGCCCCTGTTATTGCTTACTTAAAGAGCTTAATGCCCTTGAAGAGGCACAAACCTATGAAAAGATCACCAACCCTAGGAACACTATAATCATTACATACTGTGAATGAGATCGATCAACAAATCATCATCACACATTTTCAGATTCTCGCTGTCTTGGCAAAATTACGGATGATGATCGCGAGCCAATCTATTATCAATGTCGTCAAAGGCAAGATTTGGTCTATGGGAGGAAGCAATTATACGAATTAGGCTTCCTAGCTAAACGAGGTTTTTGGACCCATAACCTCGCATCCCCCGGAGCAATGTAAAGCCCTGATGCAAATGGGTATTCGGTCCGGAAACGAAATGAGAAAAACGAGGTTGTCATGTATAAAGCTCGACTCGTTGCCCAAGATTCTCCAAAGACTGGATTGATTATTATGATGATATTACATTCACCTGTGATGGATATAATTACATTTCATTTTCTCATTAGTCCGATACTTTGAAAAATTGAAATGCGTCTACCATACTTCCATGATGATAATCACGGAAGATATCAATGATCTATATCTATATGAAAATTCCCGAGGGATTCAAAATGCCCGATGCATGCACTCCCCACAACTTATTCTCAATAAAATTGCAAGATCTGTATCGGGTTAAAGCAATCCGCCGCATGTGGTATCAACGCCTGCGAGTACCCCACTAAGGAAATGTACAAGAATGATCCTATCTTCCACGCGTATTATTAAGAAATCAAACCGGATTTGCTATTGTAGCTTTTTATGTCGACGATATAAATTTAATTGGAACCCATAAGAGTTAACTAAAACTCGTTGAGCATTTGAAAAGGAATTTGAAGTTAAAGATTTGGGTAAAACCAAGCCATCGGGTCGCGCCTGAGCAAAGCAAATGGAATAATCGCCCATCAATCATCATACATTGAAAGATTACGAAACGCTTCAACATGGAAGGGCTTCACCCATTGAGCACCCCTATGGTTGTAAGGCAAGGCTTAGATCCCCAAAAGGACGGGGCCATTCCCAGAGACCACAGATACTCGTCCTAAGTACCATATCTCAATGCACTGGGCTTTGATGTACTTTGCACAATGTACGACCGTACATCGCTTTGGCAAGAAATTTATTGGCACTTTAGTTCGAGCCAACCTTGTGTGAGACACCTGGAATGGAATTAAACATATTTTTCAAGCACTGAGGAACCATATAGATTCGGGACATGACCATGAATCTACTACCTCCTACACGCTGGAGATTCTAATATGAGATTTGATCTGAATATAGCTTCGCTTCTCTCAAACCGGTTATTTATTTTGTTATAATGGCACCGCCATTTCTTGGCGTCTACTTAAGCAATCGCTAGTAGCTACATCTTCTAACCACTCGAGATCATTGCTTTATATGAAGCCGGGAAGAGAGTGTGTGTTTGCTAAGATCCATTATAACACATATTCACAATTTTGTTGTTATAACACCGTTTACAATTCTCCCACTATAATTTATGAAGATAATGTGCCTTTGTGTTGCACAGTTAGGAGGATATATCAAAGGTGATAGGACCAAGCATATCTCTCACGAAATTTTTCTATACTCAATTAACTCCAAGAGTTTCATAAATCGATGTTAAGCAGATGAATCCATAAATAATCTTGCGACTTTTACTAAATCATTGCCAACGCCAACTTTGAGAAATTAGTATATGGCATTGGTATGCTACAGTTCATAAGATGCAAGATTAATCCAGCCCCAAAGAAGGCTATATAAATTTCAAATCGAGGTGGGGAGATATTGTGAACTATACTAAAATTTTTTCCTCGTCCGGGTTCATTCCATTGGTTTTTCCGGTTTAAGGTTTTTAATGAGGCAATTATCGCATCCTAAAAGGGGAGAGATCATAAAATTTTTGTAATCAGATTCTTTTCCTTTTTGCCCGCTATCCAGAACGGGTTTGTAATGAGGCAAAGATTATCATTCAATGCATAGTCATGAATACAAATGAATATTCAAGGAGGAGTGTTATGAAATACATGAATGAATATTTATTATATTCAATGTACCTATTATACATTCGTGAACTCCATATACATCAATGAATATTCAATGTAACTCCATTATGGCACATCTGTGAACCTTCATCTCTAATGTATTTAATGTCCATCTCCTATCTCAATGTATCTATTCAATACATCGATATTAACAATGATATGTGCATCCCATGCTCTTATAAATAGGTGCCTTAGTTTCCTTGTACTACAGAAGAAAATATACTGTATTATAGAATGAAAGATAAAATATAAAGAAAAAAAATTTCTCCTCGACTTTCTACCACTCGCGGCCATCTACTTTCTCTTAATCTTCTATTCTTTATATTATATTTTATAAACAATATTTACAATAATAGTATATATATATATATATATATATATATATATATATATATATATATATATATATATATATATATATATATATATATATATATATATATATATATATATATATATATATAAATTTATTCATAATTTTTAAATACTATGATTATTAATTAATTTCATGTATATCAAGTATTTTTAAATGGATAAGATAAAAAGTTTTTTAATAAATACACATATGGGAACTAAAATAATAATTATTTTGGTCACTTATAACATCATATTAATCGTAAAACTATAATAGAAATATTTTATATTTATAGACATTAATAATCTTCACTGATTAAATCTATCCCAGTAAATAATTTTATCAACTGATATTTACTATTACTATTTGACAATTTGTTATATACTAAAGAGACGAAAATTTTAATTTGCAAATGTATCAAGTGTAGCCTTACCCATGTATGGTTGAAATCCATCGCCACAGTAAATTTAGGGGATCGGGTTTACTCAATTTTCTTATAGTGAAAAAAAAAAAAAAAAAACCTTGATTGTTGAGTATGGCTATGACACATTAATGGACAACTTTAGGGGGATCGAGTCTTATATCCATTAATATTTATTTTTTACAAATATTTGATTATTATTATTATTAATATTAACTTCATATTTAATACTATTAAGCCTTATTCAATAAAAAAACAAACATTTCCTATATGCATACTAATAACAACAAGAGTTTTTAGTGAAAATATTTGTAAATAAATTTTACATACAACTGCGCCATGCAAATTCTTTCATAAAAATCAATTAATTTTGAATCATAGTTTGCATAGAAGATGCATAGAGCGGAAGAGGCACAAATCCTACAAGGCTTGGGGGTATCACATAAAGTAGAAGAATTGAATGGCGATGGTATGGTTTGTCATTTTCACAAGTATTCCATGATCTTATTTGAAAAGAAAATAAAAATAAAAAACAAGAAAAGAAAAGAAGAAGGAGAATGAGAAAGATAAATGTGAAGAAAGAGAGAGTTACAGAGAATATGCGTGGTGGGGCTTGATGTGTGCAGGAAAAGCACCAAGGACTAACTTGCCCTCACTCGCATCGTGTGAGAAAGAACTGACTTGATGTGTGCGAGTAAGGGCAAGTTAGTCCTTAGTGCATTTCCTGCACACATCAAGCACCACCACACATGTGCTCTATTGTTATTAGTATGTGTATAAAAGGCGTTTGTTTTTTTATAACTTTTATTTAGCTGAATGTTGAATAAGACTTAATAGTATAAAGTATGAAGTTGATTCTTCCAATATATATTAGTCTCCTGCAATATTCTCAAAACAAAAGATGATCAATCTGCAACATAGACCCCACCACATCCACCAACTGTCGTCTTAGAAACCGAAACTATGTCCCGGTCAATTCGATCAAAAACTCTAGTGCTTCTTGTGCCGTCACCTCCTGCCCACAATTCAACACTTTTGTACGCCTTGAGAAGATGAGATCAAATTTCAAGGACGGTAGAGATGTTCTAGCATGGAGGAGATAAAGATAGCCTTGAGAAGTCTGATGGAAGCTAATATCATGATGATGATGATCAAATTTCAGGGAGACTGAAGCCACAAATCTACAGCAGCAGCAACCAGAGTCCACACCAACATGCATTATCGGCAATGGTGGGTTGAAGGTGGTAGTTGATGGTGGAGGTGGAGGTGGAAAAGGAGAGATGGGGAGAGAGAGGAGGTATCATGTGATATACAAGTGACATGACGATTAGGTCATGTAGGATATATTAACCTGCTAAGTAGGTCGAGTGATCGACATGACCAAAATAAGAAGACACCCCTCAAATTTGTGTTTACTCTCATATTATCTCAAGGTGGGACTGTTTAAAGAAGATGAGTAAAAGTTGATATTATTCTTGTCAATTATTTCTTTATAAAATATAAATGAGTCTCACATTTTAAGTGAGAAATGTATAATAACAAAAAATACGGAGTTCACAAGCGCACATGATAATGATAATTTTTTTTTTACAGCTAAGTACTTTGTTACAATGTAGTCACTATAACAACGCCCTCCTTCTGGTACTGGAATCCGGCATTCTCCCTTGAGTTCTAGGCCTTTTTGCAAACTTTCAATGTTCTAATTAATCGATATACATGTGGATGCACGTGCACGATGCACGCACGCCCGTGCACATTTATTATATATACAAAATCATTTTTATGAAAGAAGATTTTATTTTTATTTATTTTAAGTTTTTTACTATTAATGTGTTATTTTTTATTTCCATTCATTTTTTACATATTACGTGGTGATACTCTCTTCTTATAAGGATTCGACCTTAGTTATTCCATATAACCACCTCACCCATTTAACATTTGACCCAATTGTCTTTTTCTCTTAACTTTCATGAGGTGCTTAAATAACTGAGACAAGGTTAACCATGATGGGTAATGCTAAAGAGCAAGAAATTATTTCCATTCATTTTTTGCATATTACGTGATAATACTTTCTGCGATTCATCTTAAGATTCCATATGACCATCTCACTCATTTACCATTTGACCCAATTATCTTTTCCTTTTAACTTTCATACGGTGCTTAAATAACTGAGACAAGGTTAAACATGATGGGTAACAAGCAAAGAGCAAGAAAAGCATAAAGAGGTTGAGGGGGTACGACATAAATCAATAAAGATAAACAAGTGGGAGCAGCCTAATGCAGAAGTAAGCCCCATTCAATGTGGGTCAGACGGAACGGAAACCCTGTAAAAGATTGACAAAGAGATGAAGATTTTCTAAATTTAGAAACTGCAAAAAGGAGGTTATGGGTCCCACTTAGTGTTTTGGATTTGTTGAAAGGTGTGGAGGTTTTATTATAAGGCCCATGTTACCCTCCCACAACCCTTAAAGTAAAAGCAAAAGCTTAAAGGATTTGCTAAATTTAGTAAAATCTTTTATCTCCCCAAAAACAAATTCATAAATCATTGATTTTACAATATGCCCATGAGATATGCCTGGAACTAAACCCTCTTTTTCTTTTTGGTGCCCAAACTCGATTCCACATTTTGTGAAATATCTCCATTTATGGTTTTGAACATTCCATTTATTTTCCTTCACACTGGTTTCAAGCCTGAGTCGTGTAGCATAACTTACCTTAATTTCATGGTAAAAGGAAACCCCTCCTTTGGGAACTTGGTGGATTTATGGGGACTTTACCAATTTTGCTTTGAATTCAAATGCCTTTCCTTCCAATTTCTTTTTCTTTTTGGGTAACTTAAAGAGTTCAATTAAAATATTTATTTATGATGTATTTCATATTGTTTTATTTAAATATTTTATAGAGAAAATTACATTTAAGTGTTTATTTAAAGAGCATAAAGGTATGTTTGTTTACCATTTTTGAAAACCGCTTTTTTGTTCTGAAAACCAAAGAGAATAAGGAAAATATAGAGATCATGTTTGATTCTTTTTCTTTTTTTTTTAATTCTGAAAAACATGAAAATTATAGAAAATACTAAATTCAGATAACAATAATAGTTTTCAGAAAACATCAAAATTGTATTCTCTATGTTTTCAAAAACTTTTTTTAAGAACAATTTTCAAAAAGAGAAACCAAACAAGCCTTAGGTGATTTTTAAAAGTGTTTCCAAAATCAATGAAATTTATTTTTTAAATTAAGTATTTGAATCTTTTTTAATATTACACCAAAAAAATCATTTGTAGTAGTAGAAAAAAACTCCAATGATGGATATCCTAGATATATTTTGTGGTAAAAAAAAACCTTATATCACTACAAATATTTGGAACAAAAACACCATCACATGCACTCTTGTACTGTCATTAAAATGCATTTATATAACAAATAAAAAATATATGTACGAAATAGCTAAAACACAAAGAATATGTAACTTTGTGAATTTAATTCTAAAACATAACAAATGTTTTTTAAACTTTTTCATCAAACAACTTATGGTTTATTCAACATGAAAAGCCATGTAAAATATCAGTTTCATGTCAGTAGTTTGCTTTATGAAGTTATTCATGTTTAATAAAAGTTTTATAATATTATTAATTTTAATTAATTAAAGCATAAAATAAAAATTAATAAAATTTATCTTATGAAATGTCCAATTTTTACAGTAATATATCACAATTAAAATATTAAAAAAAAAGTCTTATTGAAGCATCTTAACCCTTTGCTATAAAGCTCATTTGTACTAATTTATTTTTATTTATTTAAAGAAAGTTGCCCTAATTTATTTTTATTTATTGAAAGAAAGTTGTCTATGAAACCTAATTCAGATGGTTAAAAAGTTAGAATTAATGAGGATAGGGAGGCTAGACGTCCAAGTCCCAACAGGGATAAAATTAAAAAAAAAAAGTTGCAAAAAATATGTAATATATATCTATATATGTAAGATGTGTATTGATTCTATTGAATTAGTTGTGTTGAAGTATTGGGCATGCCGTATACACTCAAGTAATTAATAAGATGCCCTTAGTTGACTATATGCTAAATTAAAATAGTCAAATCAAAAATAATTGCCCAAAATCTTTTATTCATCGGATGGTACAAGATAATTAATAAGAACAAAACATTTCAATGTATAGAGGATTGATGCATTGGATACTGACACTAAACCCTAATAAAAAAATTAGGGTTTTTAGAAAGATTCATACTGTCGAATATAAACCCTAATAAAATACTAAGGTTTTAACACAGAAGAACAGTGATTTATGAGGTAATTTATTCATCATTATTATCATTATTTTATTTCACTCATGTCTAAATATTAAAAAAAAAAAATGCACTTTTGAAAGCGCCATATGTATATTTCCAAATTTGAGTGTCCTAAAATGCCACTTACATTATTCTAAAAATCTTGAACCAGCCACAATTTATTTTAGTGATGGTGCCATCTATGTGGGTTTATACTATTTTTAACAAGTTTTACTATTTGAAGTGTCAATAATTAACAAGATTGGGTGACCTAATGAATTTTGTACCAACAAATCAAATTGAAGATAGCAAATAAAGAAATCATCATAAAGAATCTAGCAAAATCAATAGACCACAGGTGAGTTCAAGGGGCGAGACTAAGTGACTAAAAAATTATGATTTTTACATATTCAACCTCAAATTACATTATTAATATCTAAACAATAAATTTTGACTTTCGTATTGTAGGAATAAAGAGGTAACCCATATCAACCAACAAGCTAAATTTTCTAATGCCTGTGGATAGATATGATTCTCGGAAGACATTGATCCATATAACAATTCCCTTGAATGTATAAAACATTGAATGCTTCGTATCATTTTAAAAAGTTGTGAGACATTAGGATACTGTAGTTGGTTGAATTTTGTCTTTTCATTTTTTAATGAAGAAAAACACTATAAATCAAGGGAAATCCTATATATATTGTGTACATGCAATAGTTGATAAATGCATTCAATGAACAAGCCTTAATACAAGGTCCTAGTTTCCCAAAAGATGCAATATACATATAGTTAGTGGTGGAGTCGTTATTTAATTTAGGGGCATAAACGAATATACTTGATGTGTAACCCGATGGTATAGGATCTTGAAATTTTATGGGACGTAATTTAGGTTTTGGGTTCAATTCCACATGCCTATAAGGGGAAAAAATTTTGCAAAAAAATTTATATATATATATATATATATATATATAAAAGTAGATGTGAGAATATTACACATAGATTATTTAACCAGACTTGTCACCAAAAAATAAAAATCCACCATGGTAAAGCTTTGAATATATTCCCTATGGTATTGCGATTTACGTCCTCTATTTAACATTTTGATTGATGGGTAGCATAAATCAATCCATGATTTCTGAGAAAGGATTAGGGTTGTAGTTGACATTAATATAATGTTGCTTTTCACTTTAGATTTCTAGCTAGACTTGCCCAATGAGAGGAGTTGGTGGAAACTCATGCCTGAGCATGCTTTGAATGGCATTAAGAAGACCTTAATCATATAAATTATTAAAATATTTTACTTTTTTAGATGTGTTCTGATATACCTAATCCAAATAATTTGTTTCCTTGTTTTTCTTTTGCATCCTATAGAGGAATATGGAAAGGGAGGTTGAAGTAGGGGTTGAGGTCAAGAGGTACAACAAAAACAAAATATTTTAATAAATTAATCAAACTAAAATCCTACTTTCATACACAATAGGCAACTTTTCAATTTTCTTCATTTATTTATTCACAATCTAGACTATAAAAAAAACTTCTTTGATAATGACAGTTGATATAAGAAAAATTCTTCTAACCACCTTCGGTTTAAATAAGCATATAAAATAGTGTATGAATTTTCCCTTTTTTTTTTCATTTATTAAACAAATCAAATAAATATTATAGCTAGTCAATGCAAATAATATTTGCATTTATACACCAAATTTAATTTAAGATTCATGTCTTGTTGCAAGTAAGTTTCTTGGAAAGACTACCATATATTCTCAATGAGTATAAAATTAGATCAAAGAGAAAATAAATTATATGTGTGGATACTAATTATAATTATTACTATTTTTTTTTTTTTTGTACAAATCAAATACATACAAGCATATAATAAATTTTTTTAGGTGGTTCAGTGATCAATCTAATCCTTATATATAAAAGAGGAATTGGTTTAAATTGACAAAAACAAAAGTTATTTGAAAATCTAACCCCTTACTTTTATAATCTTAAAATATACCAACTTTACATAAAATTATCCCTTAATGTGTCTCTCTATACTACCCCCCAAATTCAGTCATTTTCTCTTGTTTTGTTATGGTTTTTTATTCCTTCAAGTTTTTTCCTTTCCAAACTTCAAAATACGAACTTGGGTTCCCATTTTTCTACATTTATCACTTAAAGAATCTCAACAATTTCTTTTCACCCACTTAATCATTGTTCTTGTTTTTTCTTTTCTTTTAAGAACATCTCAAGTTCAAGAAAAAGAGTTTCTGTCGGATGTGTTGTGAAGAAAAAGTGATTCAATCCCCAAATTCAAACCCGACTTCTTCCAAACTTGTTCTCGTCATTGGCGGCACTTGAACAAACTTGAAAGGTGTCATGTCCAAGTTCTAAGGATATTGGACCTAATCATCGTTAAGTTAACATCTGAACAAACTTGAAGGGTGTTAAGTCCATATTTCTAACACAATTTTTATAAATATTGACTAACCATCGTTATTAGTACTTTAGCTTAAATTGAAGGTGCAAGTCCAAGTTTCTAAAACAACTTCTATACATGTTGGATTTAACCATCGTTAAGTTGGTATTTAAACAAACTTGATGGGGGTTAAGTTCAGGTTTGTAACATAATAGCTATTTAGTTTTAACTAAACCATCGTTAAATTATATTTGAACAAACTTGAAAGGGATTAAGTTCAAGTTTATAACAGAGTAGCTATTTATATTGGACTTAACCATATATTTGAACGAACTTAGTATCAAATCTTAGACTTAACCATTGTAACAAAGTTGCTATTTAGTATCAAATCTAAAAAAGAACCGGTGAAAGAAAAGAGCTAGAAACATGGGAGAAGAAATAAGGAAAATAAAATATAAGAAAAATGAAAGTTTGAGGGAAATGAGAGTAAGAGCAACTCCAATGGGAGTTACCAAAAATAGGGTGCCAAATGCCATTTTGCAAACCCGACGTTGTTTCTCACACCATGAACAGTTGTTTTGACACTCATGAACGTTGTTTTGCCAGTGTCAAAATGGGATGTCATTTTAATAATTAAATGTTTTTTTATTAAAAAATATATACTCTGAACTTGCCAAATACGGGATTGAATATAACCAGTTGAAATGAACAATAACCTACCAACCCGCTATTTCGCACCTCCATTCTCTCTCCAAAGTTGCTAATATGTCAATTAAAACCCTAAATGGCATTTGCCACTTAATGTCACCTCGGCTGGGAGCTCGATTTTTGTCTTCGAGGTGTCATTTTACATGACATGACACTGATAATAACTCCGCTGAGTTTGCTTCTCTAAAGCTTGTCATACAGTGATTCGAGAGGTAAAATTTGTTTAAATTATATGTTTTATCCTTTCTTTTCAATGAACAAAACATTAGATTTGTAAGATTTCCTTTTGGTCCTTTTTAAACGATTACCCCTAAAATATATAAACAAGGATAAACTTAATTAGGTTAATATATATGTAAAAAATTTCTCCCAAACCTTGTGTGCTTGATAAGTGAAATATATGCACTCATAGTATTTTTAAAATACGCTACACGTTCCACCTCATCAGTTCTCAAAAAGTAGCACTGAAACGCTCGCCCTCGAAGAGGCCCAAAACAGAGTTCAGATGCTCGCCCCTGGCATGAGCACACAAATGAAAAGTCCATGCCTGTGAATCAAAACAAAAAATCATTATGAAGTAAAGATAATTCTCAATAACTCATGATCTCAGAACCCAAACCAACATCACCAACGAGGGGAAGCAGGCTAATTCTCAATAATCGCTCCCTAATTATCCTTTATTAACTGACATCGACATGCCGTAAAATTTTCCATCCAATGAGAATGAACCCTACCACCGTCCAATCGGTAAAAACACACAGAGAAATAGCTTCTGCATCACCCTTCACAAATGAAACACAGAACATTCGCCTTGGGTTCGCTGATTCTTTCTTTCATCAGTGAAGAATCCCGACTTGTGCATCTGAAAAGCGCCACGGCAGCCCCTCCCGATCCTCTTCTGCCATTTGTTTTGCAGAGAGCGCAAAGATCGTGCCTAATCTGAAGTTCCAATTTCACTTCAACGATCCGAACACTCTTCCACCTCTAGTCATTTCAAAGTTATCATCAGCATCCATTCAAATTATATAACCTAATAATAATAATAAAGGTTTTTGTAGGTAAACACACACCCTAATTAATTAGAAACCCCACATAGAAACATAGAAGAAAATGCAAGAAATTTACTTCATGTAAAATCTTATAATCCTACGTTGTTTAGAATTATCGCTATTTTGACTAAAGATTCCGATTTGGGTCTGAGGTTGTCTCAATGGGAGGGTTTTTGAATAATGGCAGATGAAGCCAAATGATCACCCAGCAATGGAGGGGAAAATAGAGAGTAAAGAAGATGATCAATGAACAAGATTAATGGGGATAATAAACGTGCTCATGTGGGAAAAGTGCTGCAAGACAGACTGATAAAAACCAGAGAACGATACCCGCTTCCTGTCCATTTGATCAGAGGAAGATCATTTTAGGAACTCCAAAATTGACTTATAATCTGCTAATCCATATTAAAAATGTACCTTTAAATATATATACCTACAATATAATTATTAAAAAAATTAAATATAAAAATTATTTGATTTTCATTATTTCTACCTTTTTTTTATAATGGTTCAAGTATTTCAAAAGATCATTTTTACTCTAAACATAAACTGTTAAATTTTTGAGTTAAATACACTTTCATATTAAGGTATTTGAGGTTACACTATTCTTGAAGAAAACTGGTTGCATCCTTGGGCAGTGAGTATTTCTGATACTAATGCTTATATGTTATGTATTTTGGCTTTATTTCCTAAAAATAGGTTGTTTTTTTTAATATTATTATTAATATTTTTTATTCACAGAAATTGGTTATACCTTATCATTTCAGTCAGACCTTTGAAAGTTTTCTTTAAAATATTGGCTGTTCATAATTAAACTCTTGAAAATAATGTATAAATTAGTAAAGCCAAAAAATATTTATTGATATTGACATGCTGGTTTGCCTTATCCCTTTGACTTCCTTAGCCGTGTCTCCAATCTATTTCCTGATACTGGTAAAACAAACAATGCTTTCGATTAAAGCAACTTTCTGTGTCAAACGCAATGGAACACTATTTTCTTTATTGATCTAGATTTCTTGTTTTTAAGAAACTCTAGAAAGATTGCTTTCCATGGAAACCTAATTAGCTTCAGTTTTCACCATGAAAGTGATCATGGTTTCATTTATCTACTCTCATCAATTTACAAGGAAGTTTAATAATAAATCTCACAATAATTTTCTATCTGCATAATATTCTCATCTCATCATCAGCAATTATAAACAATTTAAATAAAATCAACTAAATATTTGTAGAAAAACCTTTATTAAAATTATATTAGTACGTTAACTTTTCTGTAAATGTAGATTTCCAATTATATATTTTGTTGTTGTTCATAGAGATATAATCGAGTCGATTTGAGTCAATAAAGAGCTAAGGTCAGTTCTGACTTATTAAAAACACTAAACTCCAAATTTGATCGAGCTGCCATTTTTTAAATGTTTAACTCGACTAAAAAATAAATGGTTACTCGACTACAAAATCCTTCAGAATCCAACAAAAAATAATAAATAATTATACTTTATTCACTTGATCAAGTTTGAATAAATTTAAACTTAATGTAGATCCAGGGTTTCAGTTATTATGTGCTATGGTGTTAATGTAATTTAGTAATAAAATAATAAAAATAGTAAAACTGGATTATGCCATAGAAGTTCAACATATTATGATATTTTAATTCCACTCTTACAAAACTTATTCTCAACTTTAACTCCTGACTGATTTAACTTAACTAAATCCCATTGTTTTGTTAACTCAGCCTATCATCATATTTAGCACTGCTTACACCTCGAATAAATAAATTTCCAATTTATGTTTCATAACTATTTTAAAAACTAATAGTTTTTTAAGAATATTTTTAAGAATTGCTATTAATATTTTGTTTGGGAATCTTGAATATTTTAAATAAGGGATTTTATATGTAAGATTTTAAATTTAATGTTATTTTATATTTATATGGATTGTTTTTAAATATATATATATATGAAATAAGTGAAACTGTCATTTTGAGAAAATAAATTTTTATTTTTTTGAAAAAGGTAAATCAGCACAGATATGTTAGGAGAAACATTAATATATCTGTACGGGAGAGCTAAAGTAGAATTGAGTTACAGCCCAAATAACAAACTCACATATTTTATGAAATATTTTTTGATCATTTTCTTTTGTTGTTAGCAAAGATAGTCGTTGTTTTTTCAGAGTAGTTGAAAAAAGAATAGAATTTCAAATGGTTAATATGGTGGGATTTGAAAAAGCCTAGGTAATCACTGAACTTCAGAGAGAGCAGTCCCTACCCCCACCAAGTTGAAGGAGAGTTTGAACTCCAGCTGCTGCCTGATACTTGGTATTGAAGTCACGATATTCGCTTAAGGTGGGTCCCACTTTTCATCTTAAGTAAATTAATTCAAACTGACATGTTCCCAACAATTGTTCTTTCTGACAGCTGCCTGTTTGGGGCTTGCCAAGATTGGTCTGAATTTTCATCGATATTCTAATTTCCCTTATGCAGGTTTATATTATGATTAAAATAAAATATTTTTTAATTAATGCCACAAATAAAAGAAGCTAATCAAAATGTTTTTCATTGTTTTTTTTTAAAAACCATTTGGAACAAAATATTTCATTTTTATTTTATGTATTTAGATTGCCTTTTAAAAAATGATTATTTTTATAGAATAAAGATGTTTTTACCAAATAGATAAAAACATCAATTAAGCACTTCAAAATTGAATTTTCAAAAAATATTTTAACTAACTATAATTTTTATAATTTTCTTTTATCTTAGTAAAATAAGTAAAAATACTCGCTTCAACACTGTTTTTGACAAGCTATTATGAGACTGATTTCACCTGTAAAAAGATTCTGTTCAAATCTTCAGTGTTTTATTATTATTATTATATACATTTTATATCAACTATGAATTGTTTATTTTGCTTTTTGAAACGATGATCATAATGTTTATTGATACATATTATATTAGAAAAGTCATACCAAATGTATATTTATATTTTAGTGATTATAGAAATCTATTGTATGCTCGTTTTTATTAGAGAGCTATGTCCTTAGTACTTACAGAATGTTTTATGGGTCATGCAGGCTAAAAAATTGTATGTCCATTACATTCGAGCTCATATCTTCTATATAGAATATATGATATTTTATTTTTCAGAAATATAGGAATGTTTTTTAAGGAATAATAAAGCAATGACATGTTATTTAAATTTTGATATAAATGTATTAAATATAAAAATTGGGGATTAGTTTAATTGGATACATCGTTACCTAACCTGAATTAAATCTGACAAAGTGAACAACCCAATTATTTTCGATTTGAACTTAAAAACTAAAATCAGACAGAAATGATTATTAATTTGATTTTGCTGAAAATTGTAGGACAAATGGTTATTTTTTATTTCATATGGGGATTTCAATTTGCAAATGACTAAAGTACTCCAAGCTCCCAGGTTTAATAAATTTGCGTGGAGAGAAAGAAAAATGGACGACGAAAAGAATTCCAATTTCGAATGAAGGGGGGGGCATTTTGGTAATTGAAGGATGAGAAGGTTGGACAAGGAAGCCATAGGCGGTTTCCATAGAGTCTCAACCCGGGGTGGTTCCATTTTTGTCAAATCCAACAGCGGTTTGTCTGAATGAAGCTGTTTTAGAAAGCCAGTAAGAGAGAGAAAGAGGAGAGAGAAAGAGGGGGGAAGTTGAAGCAGATATCTTGAGACCGCTTTATCTGAAAATTTGGTTTAGAGAAAGTCGTCTGGTTGTGTGAAGAGAGAGAGAGAGAGAGAGAAAGGATGGAGAAAGAGAGCTTGAAAAAGCTTTGTCGTTTGTTTCATTTGCATTGAATTCAATTTTCCCTTTTCCTCCCATTTTTATCTTCTTATAATCTAAAACTTTACAACTTTGACTCCCCTCTCCCTCTCTTTTGGTATCTCTGGTTTATCTGTTGAAATAAAATGATCTGCAGAACTGGACAGACCAGCTCAAGGCAGTTTTTCACCATTAATGGGGTTCTCAAGAGCTGCTGCTGAAGAAGAAATAGAAGCAAAGCTTCTTGTGAGTCCTATCATGGCGACCACTAATAATAAACCCACGACCAACCACACGACCCATCTAGAGTTACAACAACAGCAACAACAACAACAGCAACAGCACCAGCACCAGCAAGTGTTGGATCATCATCAACATCATCAGATGTCTTACGGAATGATGCAATCATCGTCATCATCAGCTATGCTTGGAAACTTCTTGTATTAATTTTATAAAAAAAAATCCTGAATCTTTGAAATTTGGTTTTCTTTTCTTTCATTTTTTTTCTGTGGTGTTAAATTTCATTTTCTTGTTTTCGTTTTTTTTTGGGTGTCATCAGAAGCAAAGACCATGGAGGTTATGATTTGGGAGAATTGGATCAAGCCCTTTTTCTCTATCTCGACGGGCATGATCCTTCAGCTATACAAGAGCAAAGACGTGAGCGCCTCTCTTTCTATCTTTTTTTTTTTTTTTTTCTTTTTTCCTTTTTTTCCCACTCGGTTTTTAAAATTGTGGGACATGAGGGATTACAAAGGATTTTCTTCTTTGATTAACTTTCTGCTCTTGTCTGGGAGATTCTCTTTGGGAAGGGTTGTTTGGGTCACAGGAAAAGCATGTTCAACAGATTAAATCTGGGTTTGTACTCTCTTGACCGATCCCTGCAGAAGGAAGAGGGGAGGAAAGAAGAAAATCCAAATTCCAAGAAATTTTGTTTTGTTTTTTTTTCTTTCGGTTATACCCACTCTTCCCAAATCCTTTTATTTCTTGTTATTTGGGATTTAAGACGATGACAAGTAACAAACCAAAGATCATCAAAAATTTGTTGAGAATTATGTATGTACTGAAAAGGGTACGAAGATGGGATCTGGTTTTTCACCTTTTTTTTTTTCCTCTTCTTTTCTTCTTTCTTTTTTTCTGTTTTAGTTGGCAGAGAGCTACCAATGCATTATGATTCCAAGACTTCCATTCACAACTCGCTTCTCCTTTAATCAGTGTCTCCTTCTCGGGGCAATTAATGCTTTCAAAATTTCTTCTGTTTTTCCAGAGAATTCAGATGTCAGACCACCAACACTGAACATTTTCCCCTCCCAGCCTATGCACGTAGAACCACCAGTAAAGGTACATGACTGTTATCACACAGACTTCCTTTTCTTTCTTCTCTTCTCCTTGGGTTCTCAAAATATGTTTTCTCAAAACATGTTTTTGTTTTGTACTTTTCAGGCGAGTCTAGGGTTGGTTACTCCAGATAGCAGCGGTTCAAAGAGACCAACAGAACCATCTATGGAGTTGGCCAACCCAAAAAATGATGCTAATGTTCCTGGGCCTGATCAACCTGCCAAGCCTGTCAAGGTTGGATCTATAGTTTATTGTAATCCGGGTTTTTGTTTTTGGTTTTTGGTTTTTAGATATCTGAATGTTTGTTGCTCGGAATATTACGACAGCGGGAAGTAAACCAAGGAAACCGCAAAGGTCCAACATCGAGTTCAGAGCAGGAAGGACCCAAAACGCCAGACCCCAAGGTGGGGGTTACTTCTTTAGCTCCATTTTCTGTTTGTTATATTCATCTCCTTGCATCTTCTTCTACTACAATGTTGATTGCTTTTCTTTTCTTTTCTTTTCTTTCTTTCTTTTCCCCCTTATAAGTAGACACTGAGAAGACTTGCTCAGAATAGAGAGGCAGCTAGGAAAAGCAGGCTAAGGAAAAAGGTGAATCCAGACAAACATGAAATAACATTATTAATCTACTTTTATCTCCGAAGTCCAAACAACAGAAAATGATGATATGGGTTCAATTTGTACTTTTATTCTACTACAGGCTTATGTTCAGCAGCTAGAGTCCAGCAGGATCAAGCTAACTCAGCTTGAACAAGAGCTACAAAGAGCTAGATCTCAAGTGGGATCTCAGATTAGCCAAAAGCCAACAAACAACATTTCCATCATTTTTTTCCTTTCAGATTTTCAAGATAAGAAATATCTATAAAC
The DNA here is from genome assembly GCA_016808115.1 of Tetrastigma voinierianum. Classification (NCBI taxonomy): domain Eukaryota; kingdom Viridiplantae; phylum Streptophyta; class Magnoliopsida; order Vitales; family Vitaceae; genus Tetrastigma; species Tetrastigma voinierianum. Next base: position 125,593 of record JAEQBH010007951.1, on the reverse strand, counting down.
TCAGAGGTCGGATGTTTTCTCTTATTAGGGCCTAATTTTCACTGGTGGAGGTATGTTAGGAGGGGGAGGAGGAGACCAGAACGCTCCGGTGGGTGTGACCAACTTGAGCACAGGTATATTTAATCCATCATCTCTAAAGCTACTATATTATGAATCTTAATCATTTGCTCGATATATAACCGGACTTCCTCCCACGTTCTTCTAGACGCTGTCTTTGACATGGAATACGCAGGAGGCAGCTAGAAGGCTCAATGTCACAGTGAGCTCCGGGCAGCAGTGCAGGAGCATTTACTCCGAAAACGAGTTTCTGGCTCTTCGTGTGGATTAACTCAGACAGCATGTCCTCACGACATTTGAACTCAAAAGCATGGTCACCAAGGTCGATGTGTTTCATCTTGTTTCGGGCATGTGGAAGACTCCGGCGGAACGCTGCTTCTTGTGGATAGGCGGTTTCCGGCCATCAGAGATGATAAAGGTACTCTCAAACCCTTAAATAGAATTATTATTATTTATATTTGCTCTCTAGCACCCAAAAACCCTAGTTATGTAAAACCAAAACCCTAGTCACTTCTTTAACCGTTTACGTTACTGAAAAAAGGAAAGGATGATTTAGATGAGACATGTAGAGATATGATGAGATACTCTACGAGGTATATAAGACCATTATTGCATGGACTAACTTATCGTGCCCTTAGAGAAGATCCCTTAAAGAATATTGATGAATGACGTAATGTGAGATAGACTGAGAAAGTTTTCTGTTTTTAAGTCGGGGTTGGATGATATTCTTATCCATTCTATAAAGTCTACCTCTCTCATTCCAACTTCTGTCTAGAGACCGTGTGCGCAGTGTGCAGCATCCGTATCTCTCGTCTCTTTCTTTCTGTGATCGGTAGAAAATTATTCAACCCTAACTTACAGAAAAAACAAAATTCGAAGTATAGGGTCTGTTTGGTTCCACTTTTGAAAACAATTCTTAAGAACAATTTTTTGAAAACTATTTTTGACAAAAACGTTCTTGTTTCTATGTTCCCTGTGTTTTCCAAAAGAAAAAAAGGAATCAATCACTGTTCTCTATATTTTCCTTCTTCTTTCTTCAGCCAAAGATAAAAAAAAAAAAAAAACTAGAACTAAACATGCTCAATAATTCCTTATTCTTTCTTTTGTTTTCTTTTTAATGTGTCAGATCATTCTGAACCAAATCGAGCCATTAACGGAGCAACAGATATTGGGGATATGTGGATTACAACAATCGACACAGGAGGCTGAAGAGGCTCTGTCTCAGGGGCTTGAAGCTCTGAATCAGTCTCTGTCAGACACCATAGCTTCTGACTCCCTGAGCTCTCCTCCTAACATGGCGAACTACATGGGTCAGATGGCCATTGCCAAGGAACAAGCTCTCCACTCTTGGAAGGGTTTGTCAGACAGGTATGTAATTTCAAATTTTCAATACTTTTAAGAGTTGCAACTATACAATAGGAATATCATGGGGGAGACAACTGGATTGGGAACCTACTCCAGTCCTTAGATTATTCATGAACCACTCCGTTTCTAGGTGGCCAACGGTTACTGGGTATCCACCTATATATATACCCCAAGAACCACTTCCATTTTATCAAGATTAGATGTAATACTGAATTAGTGTCACGAAATTTTCTATGAAATTTTTGTTATATTTTTATAATTGCGGGAAAAAGGGAAAAAATAAACGTCCTTTTCTAAATCTACTGGTTGACAGGGATTGAGGTTGAGGTTTAGGTGAGTGACTTAAGCCCATTGTTAAGGGCAGATTGGATGAGAAAATCACCAGCAAGAGAGTCACGTGGCCGTACGAGATCTGCGCACGTGGCAGCACATCTTCTTCCTCCAATCTCTATCGGCCGTGCCCCATGTGATGTCATGGTCACAACCGTTTGACTCGAATGACATTTATGTCTGTGATCAGTTCCCGATCATCAGGATCATACAAGGATTACCTCATGTTTCCAAACTCACTGAGTATTGAGTTGACTCAGGAGCAAATGTATTGGCCACGGTCACAGTCATTGTTCTTATTACCATTTCTCTAGATGGGAGCTGGTGTAGTAGTACTTCTAGATCTTTAAATGTCACATGGGCCACAATGAAGTGTTTTTTTCCATCAAATTTCCATGGAAAAACTTATTAGGGTTTGGTAAAAACTCTACCCACCACCCACCAGGTAAAATACACGTACACATTTCCTTATCTTTTTTCTCTGTATTCCCTTAGGGCATTTGACAATGTAAGCATGCAACTCACAAAAGTCATAGGATGGTGATTGATTTTTAGTCCATGTATTCGTTTCATTACAATGCAAAATCGGCGGTTACAATAATAATAAAATCGAAGTGGAATGAAAATGTTACAGGCGGACAATCTGAGGCAGCAGACGATCCACAGGCTGCATCAAGTCCTGACGACCCGGCAAGCTGCGAGGTGTCTGCTGGCGATGGCGGAGTATTTCCACCGCCTCCGAGCTCTCAGCTCGCTCTGGATGGCTCGCCCTCGGCAGGAATAAGACAGTGAAAAACCCTAACTCCATCTCCATATGTTTAGGGCGTAGAGTACTCTTTTCCTCCTTTAGTACTAGCAACTCCTTTAATGTATCTTTTAATTTACTTTTGCTTCTGCAAAGAGCTAGGGATGATGTATAGATAGACAAAATAAAGTAGATGGAAAAATCAAGAACGGTAGGAGTAATTTTAAGTCTCTTTGTTCTCGATCTCTCCGGGTTTTTCTTCATGGGTTAAGGAATTTAGGGCACTAATGATGGATTTTGCAGCCATTTTTGACTGAGAGAGATTGAAAAAAGAGGTTAAGATTGTCGGATTCTCTTTGGTATTATGCGCACGGGGGAGAGGGAGAAAGGGAGAGAAAGATAAATTCTTTGCTGCTTGTCAATGTCTTGGTGGCTTTGATGTTAAGCAGGCTGAAACTGCCCGTTACCCTTAAATGAAAAGCGATGAATAGGCCTCATGAACTACATATGCCAATTTGAACATTCAAAAACTATATTTTATTTCATTTTCAAAATGCAAATGTCAATTCTTTGTACTATTCAGACCATTAGTAAATCTCAGCTTAGATGCCTTTCACACGAACCAATATATTTTTAATTTTTATTATTATTATTGCTTTAAATAGAGGGAAGGATGCAGAGCTTGTCTGGCAAGTGAAGATGAATAGAGCCTTTGATTGAAAATTAAAAATCTAAGATAACTGAAAATTGGACTAATCGTTGTGAATTTTGTACACGTAGATGGAAAGAACCAATAAAATATGGGCCAAAAGGGTCGGTGATATACGGTATACATAGACATATGTTTGTATGTGCGTGGGTTGAATGTATAAAGTTTATCAAGTTTATATATATATATATATATATATATATATATATATATATATATATATATATATATATATATATATATATATATATATCTTAATTAATCAAACAGAAGTATGTATTGAATGTAAGTAAAAAAATTAAGAAAAATACAATATTTTAATATGATTGGACTGTTATTATAATCCTTTGTCCCCACGAAACACATAAATACTTAGTAATTTATAAATGACATGATACTCACTAAGAACCAGCGGAGCCACCTAGTGCCATGCCTAGCTCAATTTTTTTTTGCAAAAATTTTCCCTATGTAAAAGGGTCGAGTTGTGTTAATTCCCAAAACTTAGGTTGGTCTTCCTCTAAAATTGTAGATCATATACTATTAGGTTATTCCCAAACCAGCAGTTATCTTCTCTCTAAATTGTGTGGATCATATATTATTAGTTAGTGGCATCACATTTGCTAAGATATGCTTTCACGAGGCAATCCTAACGTCCAATAGAACCTTAAAACATAAAAGAGTTAAACATATAATAACAATAAACTCGTTATTCATGAAATAAGAAAAAAAAACAAAACTTTCGATAATTTTAAGAATATTAATGGGAAGATGGGATTGATCAGAGTCAAATCTACATGTGATCTAAGTGCTAATAGTAACTAAAGAAACCCAAGAGTCTTTGGCATACATGAAAGGTTTAAATAGTAAAAAAATAAGCTTTGAATTTTCTATCACCTTTCATTAACATTTGATTGAATAATTAAACATGAAATAATTTTATTATTATTATTATTATTATTATTGTTATTATTTAACTTTTTTCTTCACCACGCAACACAGCATTTAAACAGTTCTCATGTTTTGAATTTAGTTATCTAGTTTTGAGTTTTTTTTTCTTCTTATTATGTTAATAAGTATATCAAGATTAATCAAGAGCGCATGGGCGACGACTAAAGGAAAAATAATGGAGGCGGTAGAGGTTGACATTTTGTGTTAGGTAAGATTGCTGGTTTCAAGAATTAACCCTATATATATTATGGATAAAAATAATCACCAGTGTTTGAGAAATGGTAACTTAACAGAAGCTGTGATATTATTTTCTAAATACAGACTCGTACAGGATCGTACAAGCTTAGTTACACTATCTTTTGGCAGAGACTTGGAGGTTACTCAGTGGAAACAAAGATCTAAATTCTCAACTGGTTCTAAGTACGGAAACCGTAATTTCTTTTGTTTTTTCATTTTATCCCCGTTAAGAACGAGGGGCGATTTTTTTTTATCTAAAATCACTTATTTCATTGTTCATTTACTTATATTTGGGTTTTTTTCCTCATTAAAGTAGTTTTTTCTACTTGATTTGAGTTTTTATCTGATTTTCCTTTATTTCCTTATTTTGGCTGTCGACTATATAATACGCTGCTATCGCCATTTATCTGGCCGGTTTTTTGCTACAGAATTTGGGGACGACAACATTGTTTCGATCAACAAAAACTATAAAATCCTTGCTCATCAATATATTTCACGATCTCAAATCTGCAAGCACTCTGTACATACAGATTTATCATTTTTATGCACTCCTGGTTCGCTTTTCATTAACTTTTGGGATGCCATGCTATCCTTAAACGTTTTGGGGTTATTTGATTTATTTGTTCGCATGTGTGCGCATTGCTTTGAATAAGTGAATTTTCATTTTTCATTATCTAAAAAAAAAAAAACTCTCAAAGTATGCAACAAAGAGGTCAATGAAAAATATTGAGATGGGCCCAGGTCTCTTGGATAGGATGTTACCTCTTGCAAGGCTCGACCCAGTTAAGAAGCATACCATGACTCAAGGGTTATTTGTTTTTTAACCGAATTACAAAGCTTGAATGGGCCTTTAACATTCAACCGTTTTGCTTTTAAAATATTCACAACTTATTATCAAATTTTAAAAAGAGAAAGCTGAAAATATTTGTTTTTTTTTTTTATTAAAAAAGCACAATAAAGAATGCTCACTACTGTGACCATAACTGGCTGAGATTGTGATCCCCCATCCCAATCTAATTTAGCTTTTTCAATTCTCAAACTTATTTCATTTAAAAATTATATCGTGGGGACTGCGGCTGAGGGATAAGAAAATTCTTAAATCCACCCCATTTATATTTGATTTTTGCTTTTATTTTTAATTTTTTATATTTATTTTTAATTTTTATTATATTAAAATTAAAATTTAACCTCGAACTGCCCTTATTTCCTGTAAAATAAACTGAAACTGCTACAAACCCGATTATAATTAAACCAAACCCGTCTCACATGACGGCGAGAACTCCAAAATAACTGGCTCCTGTCACATCCCTACTCAATTATCTAAGATTAAAAATAAATAACTTAATACTTAATACTATTAAGTAATCGCTCAATATTAAACTAAAAAAAAATTATATTAAGTAAAAAAATAAACGCTACCTCTGTCTAGAGGTGTCCAATGGGCCGCGGCCGCCCTGGGCTTGCACATAGGCCGGCCCATTATATCAGAGTGCCGCGTCGAAGCCAGTCTTGCAGGCATTATAGTGGGCCTTCCAGGCCGCACGACACGCAGCGAAATGGCCGTGTCGCGCCTAAGGAAATGGCCCATCGCGCCACCGCGCCTACCATCGGTAGCCACCGTGTCGCCATCGCGCGCTGCCCAAAGCCGCCATCGCGGCGCCACCGCCGTTTACCATCGCGTCACCGTCAGCCCATCGCAGCAAATTTCATCGCAAATTCCCATACAGCCAAATTTCATCGTACAAATTTCCCCATGCTACCATCATGTTAACCATCGTGCTGAAATTCTCCCATCGTGCGCCCCCATCATGCTAAATTTCATCGTGCCAACCCATCAAGCCTATTGAAAAATTATTCCGAATTTGGTTACTTTTTCTTTATCAAATTGTCTAAATGCTCCTCCCAACAACTATTATATAACGAATTAGCTCGGTGGGTAAAAAGGTAACTCAACAATGGTCTTATATATTTTATATCAAATGTCTATAATACTCTCTCCTAACAATTATATAACTACGCTTTTACGTAAATAAGTCAACAATTATTTTTAAAATATTTGTATATCCAATACCTAAAATACCCTCTCAACAACTATAAAACTGGGCTTAGTTTTAAGGGTAAATATGTAATTGATCTTTCATTGATTTCCTATATATACCTCTCTATTTCACTTTTCTCACCAAATTCTCTATTCTCATCTCTCTTTGCACATTGTTTACTATTTCCTCAAGTTCGTTTCATCAATTTACAAGTGCTCAAATTCAAGAATTCAAATTACTTTACTCACGAGTGTGCATCAATTACAAGTTTTTTGGGGTAATCTCTACAAGTTCTAATCATCACAAGGTTGAGGTATTTATATTTAGTTATTTTTTTTAGTCCTATATATTTATTTAGTATTTCTTTCTTTATTTTTCTTTTCAAAATTAAAAATGGATCCTCATTTCTATTTAGATGTTGAAAACCTGAATTCTTGGTACATGAATGAAGAATTTAATCAATTTGAATATGAGGAGAATCTCACCCCCACTAGTAACCTCAATCCGTCCCTTCTTCTAATTCGAACACACGTAGGGAAAAACCTAGAGTTAGTAAACGCACTTCTTTAGTTTGGAATCACTTTACTATAATAAATAAAGAAAATTCAAAAGGAGAGGTAGAAAATGTAGCACAATGCAAATATTGTAAAAAAATATATAGTTGTAAAGCTAGTGGTGGCACGGGTCATCTTAGAAGACATGCCGAACAATGTACCAAAAAACATGGTGCATTAGACCCTAAGCAATCTCAAATAAGTCAAAGTGGATCTTCGTCAATGAAACCTTTTATGTATAATCATGAACGTATAAGAGAAAATTTGGTAAAGCTGGTATATGGTATGAATCTTCCTTTGGGATTTACCCAAGATCCTAGAGTTTTAGATCTAATGGAAGATTTACAACCGTCCTTAAAAGAACTCCCAAGACTACTATTCGTAATGATATAATAAAAAAAAATTATAAAAATAAAAACAAATAATAGCGAAGAATTAACTAATTATAATGGTGTTTTATCCGTGACTTCTTATATATGGATCTGCAAGGATGGATTCTGCATGTGTAACATCACATTATATAGATTCGAATTGGGAATTACACAAAAGAGTATTAGGTTTTCGTCTTATATGTCATCCTCATGATGGGCCTAACATATATGAATGTATAACAAGTGTTTTTAAAGAGTATGACATAGTTAATAAAATTTTTAGTATTACATTTGATAATGCTTCAAATAATACTAGTGCAATAGATTTATTTGTAAAAACAATTAGAACAGGTCCACAAAAAAGAGAGTTGTTTCATGTGAGATGCGTTTCATTTATAATTAATTTAATAAACAAGACATTAAAATTAATATCTCCTTCAATAGCTGCTATTCAATTTAGTTTAAAATTTATTTGTTGTGGTACAAGTAAAATAAAACAAGAATTTAGTGATTTATTTAAATCTCAAGGCTTGAAGCCTAAAAAATTTAATCGTGATGTCCCTCATCGTTGGAATTCTACATACCTAATGTTAAAATCTTGTCAAACATATGAAAATGTAATATCGATTTGTCAATACTAAAATAGGAAATTAAAATAAGTTCAAATGATTGGGAAATAGGTTACAATTTGTACATTTTAAAGGTTTTATGAAGCAACCAATATGTGTTATGCTGTATACACACCCACATCTTTTATAGCACTTCGATATGTTTGCAACATAAGTGATTTGTTTAAAAAATATAGAGATAACCTTTTTTTTAGAAATATGTGAAAAGATGAAAAAAAAAATTTTGAAATATTGGAAGATTCCATTCCACCACTTTTCAGCACACGCTTGTATTGATCCATGTAATCTCAAATTATACCCTAACAAGCTTTTATAACACAAGCTGTGATAATATACGAGCCAGATATTTATTGGAGAATAAAATAAAGATAAAAACAAAAGTAGGAATATGCATAAGTTAAATTACAACAACAAAGAAGATTAGAGGCTATTGTAAAATAACATAAATTGATTTGCAAATAGTAGAAGTAGTTAAAGAACCAAAGAGTAATAAAAGAAGATATTAACAGAAATACTTATTTAAAATCATGCAAGAGACAGCGGCTTAAAGGAAAGAGGGAGGAAGCTTTCCTCCTTTGACAAAGAAATAAAAAGTGATAAGACCAAAATAAATATCTCATTTTGGTCTCGAGAAAAGGAGAGCAAATACGAACAAAAGAGAAGAGAGTAAGAAAATAAGCAAGCAAGGTATACTAAGACATATGCATTTTAACCAGCTAAATTTGAATACATTACATGTCTTGGGTTTGGAAACTCCTAATCTCATTTCTTGTCGGATTAAGTTGAGAAGAAATTCCCATGATCCTAGACATGTGTTTTAGTGAAGGGTCTAATACTACAGGCCAATCCAAGAAATTCCTATGCTGACTATGCAAGAAATGACCTTAGAATCCAGCTTTAGGTCGAAATAAAGGGAATCTGAAGTAAGTCCTCTCGATAAATTGTAGCCACATCAATTAACTTTGATGATAGGCCTTGAATTTCTCGATTCGGACCAGACTGCCATTGGCCCTTTAATGGTGTCAACCACGCAACTGGCCTGGTCACGCTTAATTCGGTCAACAAGCCGGACCTTAGATCGGGTTTTTGGGTCAGAAATAAAGATAATTTGGCAGTAAGTTCTTCTGGGAAATTGTAGCCACGTCAGTGAACTTGATGTTAGGCTTTTGAATTTCTCAATCTGACCCCTCAGAGACAAAGTTATGGTCTTTTACTGAACACCACCAACAAAGGCTGGGCGCCCATAGGAGGTCAGCCAAATGTAGGTCGGCACCTCGTCTCGAAGAGCCAACTCATGCGTAGCCTCAACTCGCCATGTAGAGTCAGCTCGCCTCGAAGAGCTCAGTCGGTCTCTGCAGAAACAGCTCGCCATCAGCATACCGCCGGGCCCAGCGTCACTGTCAAGATCGATCAGGCATGACCTCCAACTTAAGGCTGTCATATCTCCTCCGTCCACTCCGATTTGGGTGTTCTTGGACTTAAGCAGTCATCGAGTCTTAATCCATCCATATGCCTGAGGAAGATATTAGATGTCAGACCGAGGTGTTAGACTGAGCCTGGCCACTTGCAGCCGCCACCCGTGTCAATTTAGTCAAGATCGACCGCGCATGACTCCAACCGGTATCATATCTCCTTCACCTCGAACTCCGATTGGGGGTGTTTTTTGGACTTCTACTGGAAAGCCCATTGAGTCAAGAATACATTCATATGCCTGAGGAGAATATTAGATGCTTGACCGAGGTGATAGATGAGCTCGTCACTTCAGTCAACTCAATCCAGCCGGGCCGAAGGTCGATTTGCCCGCGTATGACCTCCAACTTCTAAGGTCATATCTCCTTCGCCTCGAACTCCGACGGTGTTCTTCGACTCTACGGGCTTCATCGAGTCAAGAATACATTCATGTGCCCAGGAGAATATTAGAGATGCCTGATCAAGTTGTGATAGATGAGCTCGTCACTTCAGTCAACTCACAATCCAAGTCACCACGATTTAGTTCGCACGACTTTTAACTTCGGCGTCATATCTCCTTCGTCTCGAACTCCGATTATGTTCTTGATTCCCATGGAGTCTTATCGAGTCAAGAATACATTCATATGCCCGAGGAGAATATTAGATGCCCGACCAAGGTGATAGATGGTTCTGGCCACTTCGCAAATAACTTGTCAATCCAGTCAACTGGGCCGATTTGCCTACGTATGACTCCAACTTCGCCGCCATATATCTCCTTCGTCCGAACTCCGATTCGGTGTTCTCGACTCTATGGAGTGCCCAGCTGAGCTTAAGAATCCATTAATAGACAGCTTGATAAGATGGGAACTCATATTAGCTCCAAAAAACACTTAAAAACAAAAGAGGCACTATAAGTAATATAGTTATTCATTTTATAAATGCCTATTATGAATCTATAAATAAATGTGAAGCTGATACATGGTAAAAGCATATTTAATTACGCATGTACGAGACATGAAAAAATGCAAAGATATGAATAAATGATTGTGATATATATATATATATATATATATATATATCACATATGATTACCGAACGACAATAATTATTCGAATATGAGATATATAATCGAGCATAAAATACACATCGATTGTCCGCTAGAACCCGGTGCAGTGGATGACTGACACACGACAGTGAAAAAGCTCCGCAGCGATACGTCTCTGAGGCATCGAGGCCCCGTCGGGTCGAGCGACATGCATCCCGCTAGATCACTGCGGGCCCAGCGGTCACCACAAATACGTGGCCTCATGGATGGTCACCGCCTCGCATGCTGATGATACTACCGTATAATATATCACAGCCGCCGCCCCTTTCATGGACAATCAAGCTTACTACAAAGGAATATACGCTTTCGCCCTCATGGATTATAGTATTTCAGATCCACTTCTAAGGTTTATGCGCATATGAAACATAAAAGAAAACGATGTATATGCAAAGGAAGTGTAGAGAATATTACCGATGATATGAGAAGTATAAAGACTGCCATGCGACGATAAAGATAGCGCCATGTGCACAAGAAGTAAAAGTACAAGATTGGCAACGAAAGTGGCGGTGTAAAGATGATAAGAAATGAAACCGGTTATGAAAAGTATATATATACGGTAAATGATAAGAAACGTAAATGTTATATGCGTTATATGCATTTGTATAAAAGTGTGGTGATTCTTAATAGAAGTCATATTCCTACTAAGCTGCAGTTCTTTGAAGACAAGTGTTCAATCCGCAGTGACAGGAGAGGAAGCCGTATAATCTTCCACAAATCCACATCACTGCACAAAGGCCACACATCAATAGTGCCTACCTGGAAGACTCCAGTCTATTTTGAGGCTTATGAAGTTTTGTAAACAATGTAAATATTTGCAAATGTTAAACACTTCCATATATGGAAATTTTCAGATATATATATATATATATATATATATATATATTTTGTAATTCATTGCCATGCATCATAATATGTTAATTGCTTAACATTATACGAATATGCAAGTGTAAAGGTTATAAGTTAAAAAAAGAGTGACCCTCACTTGACATCCTATGCCGAGTCGTACACAATCCAAGAAGTTAAAGTTGGAAAGTGTAGAAAACATTTAAATATATAACTCATTGTGATGAACTAACCATTAATGAACTGCAGGTCACATATAATAACAATTAAACAATTTATATAAATATTACCAAAATAATGCAGCGATAGTGCTCTTCAAATGTTACAACTTCATCTACATTTGGAAATGATCCTTTTTTTATGCAATTAGCAAAGGGAAAACGATAAATTGGTCTTTCAAGTAGGTCTGATCTTTCAAAATATTTAGACACTGATTACTGTTCATACTTATCACCGAATGAAATGAAACATTTTGATATTTTGAAATGGTGGAAATCTCATGAATCCACTTTTCCCGTGCTATCTAAAATGGCACGTGATCTACTAACCCCCACCCTTGCCCATCAGAGCATCTAATCTACTTTTCTATCAGAAGAAATATACTGAGAAAGAAGGGACAAGACTTTCGTACTAGATGTCAAAGTTTAAATATGTTCGTTGATCGAAGATGCACGCTTTAGACTTCAAGAAGATAAGATGATTATGCTAACGCTGAGTTATATGATTTGATCTAACTCAAACAGCTGACGAGGATTCGATGCCACAATTAAAGATAAATGTTTTTTGAAGATGAAGACAAAATTTTCTGTAAAATTTCATTAGTCAGTCATGGATCCAAGAGTGAGTCATGCATGCGATTGATAGTTTGGCAAAGCAACCTAATGATGCATTCAAACTATAAATGACGCACTCACTTTTTTGTTCTCATTATTTTTCATGTGAAATTGCTGAAATATATAAAATAGTTTATTACTTTATTTCTTTTATATTCTCAATATTTTAAATTCCTTATTTATTATTTTCTATTTAAATATTAAATTAAAGTATATATTTATATCTTTTAATAATAAAAACTATCATTTATGTAATGAAAATAAAATATATTTACTTAGAAATTAATATTTTTTGTGTTAGGAGCCCACTATCATAGCCCACGGCTCCACTCGGCACACCAACTCCACTCCGCCACTAACACGGCACGACATGGCACGGCACGACACGAATAATCCACGGGCTTATGGGTCGTGCTGGGCCACCTATTTTATTTCTACCGGGCACCTACATCTAATTCAAATCCTTCACCGGGCTGGCACCGCCCCAAGACGCTGGGCACGCATGGCCCGCTCAAAAAACGTACCGTACCGGCCCGACACTCCGCCCATTGACACTTAATTCGCCTTTGGGTTTCAACAATACTAGGCTGTACGTTATTTAACATGCCCCATCCTCATAACTTTTCCTAGCTTCAAGATTAATCGATTAAACTCACGCTTGATCGTTTATGAATGTGATGTCCATCGATCATTAATAATTGTAACTTCATGTAATCATAATAAAGCTACTTTCTTAAAATGATATAATTATCAATATAATTTCTTTGAACAATGAGATTTCTTCGTAAGTATCACAACCATGAGCTCTATAATAACTCAACTCTCCCTATGTAAAAATGATACTTTGTAAATATTATTGGATACAATATAAAGGTCGGAATGTTGAATTGGCTTAGACATTTAAAAATGATGAAAATTGATAAATGAAATACTAACCTTGAACCAACTCAAGTTAGGTTTCAAAAAGGTTTTTATTAATTGTCTATCATGTCTAGCTCTAACTCAAGTAATAAAACCTCAGCGCTAAATAACAAATAAGGACATAAGATATAGGGATCCTCGGTTCAAGTCCTAGGAAGGACTATTCTGTATTACATTTAAAAAAAAATCATCAATGAATTCGAACCCAGCCTAATGAGCTTTGGTTAAGCAAACTAGACGTTGGGCTGATTGCCTGACTCCATGGACAATGTCAAACATTGAGGAGACCAAGGGTGTCAATGATATTTATGAAAACTCAAAATAGTCTATTTCTATGAAAATCGAATTGATATATATATATATATATATATATATATATATATAAAATTCAAATTAATTAATTTTTTGACAACAATTCAAATTAATTATTTAATGATACGAGTATAAAATAAAATTTTTGAGGAAAATGATATGGAAATCAGGGGCCTGATTGATAGTTTACAAGGGCCTGATTGATAGTTTACAAAGATCAAAGAGTTTAATCGACATTTTAAAAACTCTCGTGTTAGTCCTCCACTACTCCTCCCTTTTAAGGCTTCTAGGGTTTTGGGGAACGCCTCTCTTGGACTCCTATAGAGTGCCGTTGTAGACGAGACCGAGGCTTGCGAGCTGCAGCGATGGCACCGGCAAGGAAAACCCATAGAACAAGTCGAAACCCAGACCTGATTCGCGGCGTCGGCAAGTTCTCAAGATCGAAAATGTACCACAAGCGTGGTCTCTGGGCCATCAAGGCTAAAAACGGCGGTGTTTTCCCTTGCCACGAAAAGAAGCCGGTGGCTCCAGCCCCAGTGGAGAAGCCGCCCAAGTTCTATCCTGCTGATGACGTCAAGAAGCCATTAATCAACAAGCACAAGGCCAAGGCAGACCAAGCTCAGGCGTTCCGTTCGTAGTTTTTTTTCTTTTTTGTGTTCTCAGATCTTTCAATTACTTTCTAGGATATGTTTCTGTGGTTTGAGTTTTGGCTTTTTTATTTTTTATTTATTTTTGTTTATTGGTGAATAATAGGGCAAGCATTACTCCTGGAACGGTGTTGATTCTCTTGGCTGGAAGGTTTATGGGTAAGAGAGTTGTTTTCCTGAAACAGCTTTCATCCGGGTTGCTTTTGGTTACAGGTAATGCCTATTTTTTTCCCGACGTTTTAGGGCAATTATGACTGAAATGTAATGATTGAAATGAACCTTGTATATATTTTGCTTTTATTTTGATAGTATATAGCATGATTTTTTTATTCGAATGGAGATGTTCTTTATATTGTTGAATATGGAACAGGGGTACAATAACTCAGTTGTCTGAATTTGGATTTGGATTAATTTGAAGATTATGATTGCTTCTTATTTGTTTCAGTGCAAATGATTTATGGTTCCTGTTGTGCTGAAATCATTTTCATCATCACCATGCATTATTGGGAAAAAGATGGTTATTTCCGGAGAGACAAATAAAAATAAGCGAATGGTACTAAACTGTTTGGCTGTGAACTAAAGAAACAAATTGTCACAGAAGGTGTATAGAGATTTTGTAGAAAATTGAAAATACCCCCAGTTATGCCTGTTACTAATGCTTCATGTGGTCTAACTTGTTTTATGGAATTCAATGGACAAGTGTACAATTTATTGGCTAAGATGTCAGAATCTAAGGCAGTTTGAGAAGCTGATTTAGGGTGATAGATTTTTATTTTTATTTTTATTTTGTTAAATGCTCTCTGCCTTTTATGTGATTTTTACTGGGCACTCAAACTGGTTTATGTGGTTAAGATTAATCAGCAATTGATGGTAGTTTTTGTACACCTAGCAGTAGCTGATTGTTCTAATATTCTCTGGTATCCCTATCTGTCTATCATTGCCCCAAAATTTTAAGTGTTAAGCATGCTTTATTTTGTGTATCCATGTTGTATAAACTGAATGTCCATCTTGGAAGGTTACTTGATAATCCTTCAGAAGGGCCCTTGCAGGCTTTCTGATAGATTGAAATTTATCACGTCTATTGATATGTATTCCTAGTTGTGTTGAGGGTCACGGCACTTTAGTTCATGTTGAAGTTTTAGACTAGAATTGGTGGAAGTGGTGCATGCCTACTTCTTTTATGGATTTCACATTTTTTGTCTCAATATTTTTCTGTCTTGCTGGCATGATAGGGTATCCATGCTTGCTCCCACTTTGCGGCACATTTCAAGCTCAAATGCACTTTGACATTATAATTTGTTCAAAACTGTATCACATAGTTTTAGAAGGTGCAATGCACTCCTAAGGTACAAAAGTATCCTGTGGCCTTGACAAAATGTTTGTGTGTCTAAGTGAAACTTGACCTAGGATGTATATCAATTTTATATAATATGATCCAAAATCTAATCCAATTAATTAGAAGTTTAAGATTCCAAATATTTAAAAGAGACACTCAACAAAAGATAATCCAATTATAAATGTTCTGCAGGGTGTGTCTAAGTGAAACTTGACCTAGGATGTTTATCAATTTTATATAATATGATCCAAAATCTACTCCAATTAATTAGAAATTTAAGATTCCAAATATTTAAAAGAGACTCAACAAAAGATAATCCAATTATAAGTGTTCTGCAGGGTTTGTCATAGTGGCCTTCTACCTCCAGGATAGGTTAGGGTTAGGGTTTAGAAGTTTTTGAGGTTTGGTCAGGTTTCAATTTTTTTATGATTTGTGATTCTGCTTGCGACGGGGGAATTGATGACTCTTTCACAGAATGGAGCAAACCAGTGACAGTGTGTGCAAATTCCAATGTGAACGTCGTAGAGAAAGGTTAGTTGGCATTGAGGTTCGAGGGTTCCTCTGTCAGTGAAAGTGTCCCATATTCCATTGACTTGTGGAGCAGAGTTATCCAATTATATAAATTTCAATATCAAATAGAAATTTACCTATAAAAAAAAATCAAATAGAAATTTTAAGAATAGAAGAGTTTATAAATGAAAAGTAAAGTAATGAGAGGTGCTTCTTCAAGAACCTTATGTCTTGGAAAGCAAGGTACTGGAACTAGGCATTGGTTGTGCTTTGGACCTAGGGATGGCTTATATATGTAATGAGTTCGTATCGTGAACAATTTGATCCAAATACAACTGACTTGGTGACATGCAATTTTGTCTTGAACACTGTCATGCAGAATGGAAGAAAGTTAATGGTGCTACTTTAAATCTTGAAATACTGATATTCATTTGTTGTCATAGAAATTGACACTCTTGAAGAGGTCACTGTCTTCATATCTTATACACATTCAAGTTGTTATTAATGATCTTGGAGAGTGCTCTTGGGAGAGTACCTTCTGTTATCAGCTAACTAGAATAGACTAGATGAGCCTTGTGGTACCCACTTATAGAACCAACATTTACTGCTAGTTTTAGTAATAGATTTTTGTGTCTTATATACCATCACTTTACCCTTGAAGGCACATTGATCCTCATTTTACAATTTTTGTTGACATAAGTATACCTTTGTATTATTCATTACATGTTTATGAATAACCCTTAGTAACTTCCATTTTTAGAGGAAAATAGTTGTGAATAGGGGGGGCCTGCGGCCGGGTGGTTTTCAATATATTATGAGTTCTTTCTTGCTTTTGTCATGAACTGGTTGTCCCTTTGTAGAAGGAAAATTCTATCAAAACCTTCTGATCTATTGCCTTGTGAAAAAAATGCTTACTGGGTAGATGTATTAGTAATGGTTCTGATTAATGTCATTGCTCTTATACCAAATTCTTTGGTGCTGATTTTTTGAGTCATAACAGGGCCATTCAAGATTAATGGTGTTCCTCTTAGGCGTGTAAATCAAGCTTATGTGATTGCAACTTCCACAAAAGTTGACATTTCCAAGGTCAATGTGGATAAGTTTGATGACAAGTAATGCCAAGGAAGTAGAAAAGAAGAAGAATAAGGGTGAGGGGAGTTTTTGAGGCAGAGAAGGAGGTGAGTCTTATTCTTTGTTCACATATATTTTATCTCCATTCAAAGATTATAGTTTTCTTTGTCTTGTTAAACCGAATTTTGATTTTCTATCTCCTGAAAAACTGTAGGACAAGAAAGATCTCCCACAGGAGAAGAAAGATGACCAGAAGGCTGTTGATGCTTCATTGATTACCGCCATCGAGGGAGTCCCAGAGTTGAAGTTTTACCTGGCTGCAAGATTTTCTCTTAAGTTAGGCATGAAACCTCATGAGCTTGTCTTCTAAAGGAATAGCATCTGCTCAGTTAATAGGATACATGCTCTGTTCTGGAATTTGTTTTATTTTAGAGTATCAGGGATTGTATTTCAGATTTTGTTGGGCAGAACCCAAATTTTGTGGTAATCCTAGTTTTCATATCAGCGATTGTATTTCAGATTTTACTCAGGCTGGACCCAAGTTTTGTGTTAACCTAGTTTTTATTTATGCAAGGAATTGGTCTTTTCCAATTTAAGCTGTGTTAATGATGCAATTTACTTCAATGGTGCTATGACATATTTATTTGCCCAAACATCTTCACTTTCCCACTGGAAGTCCCCCCAGATTCAGTTTCGAACTTGAAGTACCCTCTTGTCTACGACACCACCTACTTGGCAGCCTGAGAAATGCGTTTTCTTTTTGGGTCTGGTTGATCTTCTTCTATGTGAACTTTTTCATGGCTTTAGTTATTTTCCATCTACTTCATAGCCATTTATCCCGCTCTCATTTTGTTGTGCATTTGCGCTCCTCACATTCATTTAATTGCATTTCTTTATGAATAGGTTGATTCGCGCTCTTTTTCTAGTGAACAAACAAAAGAACAGACATATGTTATGGCAGCACAACGAAGAGATGAGCTACAGCCTACAGGGTTTGAATTGATGTTAAAACAATGAGAAAGGGGAGCTGGTTCTGTTCCCATATTTTTTTCAGAGCATGCTATCGCTGCGAGCAGGCAGCCTCCTGAAGAAATTGCTGGGAACCGACGGCATTTTGCTTCGAAACCTTGGATGGCGCAGCCAAAACAGGCCTGCAGCCAAAGCCAACATCTTAAATGGTGTCACATAGAGCACCACGGCTGCAATGAGGCAGAAAACTATGTAGAGGCTTGTAGCTCTGGGTCTTCCAACTTGAGCAACAATTTGAAATCTTCTCCCCTGTGTTGCCATGTCTCCTCTTTTACCATCAGTCTGAATCCTTCCGGCCACACTTCTAAGCCTGTCATATCTCATCCTCACTACATCTTGAGGCTTAGAAGTAGGAAAGGTGTCGAACTCTTCATCTAGTTCATCTGGGTGAACTGCTTCTGCCCATGAAAGCTTAGTATCCATGTGCGGCGGATGTCTCGGCCTGAACCGGAAGTTCCATATCCCGATCAGAAACATGTAGAGGAAGATGGTCGGGAGTATCAATTCTGGGTAGCAGATGAGTATGAGAAACAGGACATGAACTAGAACCGAAGTGATCGGGTTCTTCCAGTGACAGACTTCACCAAGCCACCTGCTCATAGAGATAAAACCAGAAAACAGAGACACAATTCTGAAGAAGTTGGCTTTGCTTCTTCTCATGCTCCACATATGGGAATCCACATCCAGCATGTACTCCACAACTTCTTTCCTCAATGGTGGCTCGGCTCGGCCGAGCCTCACTGCCACAATGTTCATGGCCTGGTATCTCAAGCTGTCTAGTTGGTTCACTGTGAAAGGATGTAGGTAATGCATCTTCGGCAGTAAAGGGTGTCCATAAACATATATCATGTTGGCCAGAGACAAGCAAGTAAATCTAACAGCTAATTGGAGTTCCCCCATCTTCTTCACACCAGAAGGGTGTAGAACAAGAAGTGGGTAGGCATGTGTGTAAATCCTATCTGTTTCCAGAGTTGACAGACGAATTCTTACCTTTCCAATCCTCGAGTCTTTTCCGCCACCGCCACCGCCACCTCCACCGGGCTTGTCATTCCCACCCAAGTGGCAGTTATCAAAAACTCCAATTGTAATCACTGTACAAGGATCATAGACTTCCCATGTGTACTGCTCATTCCATTTGGGAGTGGAGGTCTCCAGTATTGTTCTTGTTCTCACCCATTTCTGCCCGTACTTAGCTACACAATAAGCATCTGTGGTTCCTCTGCCATCCTTGGTCTTCATTGGGAGAAGCCCTTGTGCACTTAAGATCCCCACTTCCAGTATCCCAATCGGCTGCTTCCACAGCTGCCGAGCTGTGGGGCGTTGGTCGCTTATATACATAGTTGATTCATCTAGCACATGATAAGCTCCCTCAAGGCAGACCCTGAGATGAACCCTGCTAGAGAACTTGAGCCTGCCCCTCTTGTCCTCTCCAAAGCTCAACCCGAATCTCTCAAGATTGAACCATTGAGAGGAACCGCCCGATGATCCATCCGCCGCCCGGGATGGAGGCAGGCTTAACCTGCCCATAACTTCATCTTTTGAGGAGCTCATCTTGTTTTCCACTGTCATCGCCAACATTTCCTCGAAAGGCTCGGCTGCTACAAAGATCAAGTCTTCGTTCCAGAAGGGGCTGGTTGTTCGGGTTGGGCATGTCTTGGTTTTAAGCACCTGGTTTCCGACTTGAGCTTTCACAAACACCTGTGGGAGTTGGCTTTTGTCCTGTGACTCAACATCTTGAGCTTCAATCACATTCACTCTGAGATACCAGAGCTTTGGTGATACATAAACTTTTGATCTGATATTGAAAACGCCCTCCCCATGAACTGTAGCTGCATCTGAATGCCATGCCTCTGGAAAAAGCTTTCATCAGCTTATTCCATCCAGACGCAAGCATGACTTCCCTTGACCTTGCTGTCCCCACGCCTGTCCTCTTCTTAATCTGTACCACTGAGGTGCTAATGGGCTGTCTGCTGGAACTCTGGTTGGAACTTCATGCATGTCAAACACTACTTTCCCAAGATAATCATCTCTCGAGACCATGTCTTTTTCCCTGACATAAACCTCAAGAACCGAAGATTGAATCTTGTCTTTAGAGAAGGCGAAGACCTGGTACCATTCCGGGTTTGTTTTCTTCTCAAAGTGCTTTGTTTTTCCTCTGTAATTCCCCAGCTTCACTTCTATATATGGGTCACAGCCTCCAGTTACTGGGTTTGTGGGAAGATCTTTGGCCTTTACCACTCGGACATATAGATAATGCATCTGTTCGACAAGGTCGTAAGTGCTTGTGACCCTGTCGCTGCTGATCCAGCCGCCGCCGCCGCGGACTCCTCCGTGCGGCCATCGCTCTCCGAGCTGGGGGTGTGTGTCCTTCAACTTATATTCCTCTTGTGGTTTGGAAGAGGCTTGCATGTTTTATGTACTGAAGTAGCCTCTTCTGGGCTTCAAACAGAATTCTTGCTTGGGTACTAAATGTTCAGTTGTAACAGCTTCTGCTTCTACTGCTTCCTTGATCGCCCTGGTGTCTTTACCGGAAGTGGCCGGAAACCGAGCAGAACTGCTCTGGCAGCTGAAGCCTTGGAAATAGCTAGTGTAATCCTGAGGAGGAAGATTGTTGTCATCAGTAAAAATAGGAAGAGAGACTGGTGAGTTAGATTGTTTCAAGCCAATCTCACCTTAGACCCAGTTGAACAAATCCCTCTGTTCTGGTTGTATGATTTTTTATAAATCACACCTTTACTCCTTGGCCGTAAATTCTTCTCTTTCCAACGAAGGTAGGACTGGAGAATGGTCCCTTGTCACCGAATGCAGTTCTCAATCTCTCCGTTCTTGAGCCTCCTCTGAGCTGGGTATAAAAATGTGATTATCTCTCAATTTTCATTTTCTTTTTCCTTCAAAAATTGCTGTCAGCATCCAGCTCCACCACCAAGTTCATATCATCTCCTCTGTGCTTTCTTGGAGAAACTCACAGCTCTTACCTGTAACAGAGTTGGCAAAATTCTGAAATACATGGAGAGAATATAGACCCTTTAAGTGAGAAGCCGTAGTGTGTAGTCATTGAAAAGCGGTTTGCTTCTTCTACACGCGCTAAACTTCGGCGGGACATGAGAATTAGTGGGAAAGCATACAGAAAAAGCAAGTGGGTTAGGTGCTTAAATTCCACATTTTTGCAAAAGATGATTGATGCTCCATTCTGGATGACAAAGATAGGCTTTTTTGAATTTTTGAAGCAGTGCATGTTGGCTTTCCTAGATTCTTTCCTACTTTATTGGCTTTCTTGCCTTGTCAAACCATGCATTGCTCTACTCTCATTCCCTCCGAGTCTTCAGTGAAGAACTGATATCATTTGAAGCTAGAACTGTTCCAATCTTATTGATCTACATACCCACGTCTGGACTTTGTTTTCTTTTTGTTTTTGCTTTCTTTATTCAGCAGCACAGCTAAGGTGAAGAAAGCACCTGGGTGGTCCTAGGTTGATTTTCTTTTCTTTTCTTATTTTTTGTTCTCTCTGTTATTTTTCCCTCTCAGCAGGCAGCAGAGCAAAGCAAGTTTGAGGAGGACCATGTGGAACAGAGAAAAGAAATTGAAAGAAGTAAAGCAAACCAGGGCATGGCTTGAAGAAAAGCAAAAGCAAAATAGAGAAGCTTAAGGGCAAGCCATGTAAGCTTGCACATAATTCGTAAAGATGCTTTTGTCCTTTATTCTTTATCTTTATTCTTACTTTGTTACACATTTCCTATTGTCATTACTCCCTTCTTAACCTAAATTTGAATTCTCTGATTATTTTTTCTCAGATGCTTATTCCCTCTTATTATAAACTGAAGTTAGGACTAGAACATATTGTGTTGAATTATCACAAAAAATTCGATCAAATCTGCTTGAATAGATACTTATATGTTCAGCAACTTGATGCCTGTTACACCCTTTCTTTCTGCTATTTATTGGATTCCTTTTCAGTAGCTCTTTCTTTCTTAATGGAGAAGTTCTTTTTGTTTTTGGGGGTGCAGAGCATCTTTGGTTTTTTAGAACGCTGTTTATACTTGTGCTTAAAAAAATCCAATGGCTTTCGGTGAAGGGGATTGAAACACCATAAACATAGAATCTTGACTGTGAAAAGATGTCTGCATGAGCAGTATAATTAAACAAAACCATGATTAGACTCATAATTCACTAGTCAGAAGTGTATAAAAGAAAAAGAAAAAAAAGAACAAAAGAAGCTTGATCTTCATCTTTAGTGTTCTAAAGACAGATATCATCTGTGTATCAATTACTGAATCATTTGAGATGATTATGGATATGATATACCCTTCTTTTCTTTTCAAGCTTGCTTTGTCAGTCTAAAGTTCATTTAGGAAGCCTGCAGATATGGTGGGCTGTGGAGAAGATGACTACAGTACTCATCCCAAATCCAACCATGCAAGTTCTGACTTTTCTGTCTCAAGGTGTGCCTTACATATCTTACAAATTTAAATGGAAGAATTTTTGGGATCTAAAATTTTCGATCGAGTGCATGGTCAAGATAAAACCTGGAAAAAATTCAATTTTTCGGAATAAAGATAAAATGGTAATTTTGGTTAAAAACCGGATATTCCTAAATCCCCTACTTACCTAAACTGACTTCATCGTTAAATTTGTCTTGCGAAATCTACATTCTTCACTTCCCTCACTGATTCGAAACAATCAATTTCATATTTCAAGACACTCCAAGCCAGAAGGACACATGACATTTATCATGTATGCTACATTTAAGACCAGAGAGTAACACATGATGAGCCATGTGGTGCACTTATACGAGCTCACATCGAGCCACGCGGTCAAACGATAAATTATAGCGTAGTTAAAAAATCGCAAAAAATTAAAAATCGCGGGCATTTATTATGCGGTACTGGAGTGAAAAGTGGGGATGTTTCCCCCACTTTGATCAAATCGGTTGAATGAGATATAGAGAAGAGAAAAAGAAAAAGAAAAAGAGAAATAGGAAAATGAAAAAGAAAAGAAAAGAAATGAGATGGGAAAACAAACAAAGAAAATGTGAATCTCAAGTGATAAGAATACAAGGCAGTTAAAAGCAAAAGAGGAGAGAAATAAACGAATCGCGAGAGAAAGAGAAAAAAAAAAGAAAAAGGGTTTCACTTATCTTTAAGATTTACGGAAATCGGACCGTAAGTTTTTGTCGGAGCGAGAGTTAAAGTCGATCAACACAACAAGGACTGGCGCGTCATACCAAAATTTTGAAGCCACAAACTCCAATGCAGATAGAATTTTCATACTTGCTTATTATAATGAAAAAGGTCATTTAATTACTGGGGTTTTCTTTGAGGCCATAATTTCATCCCAAAATCTTTGATCGGAGCGTATAAATTTCGGGACTATTTTCGCATAGTTCTGGGCATAATTTTTGCACTATTTTCGCATTTGACCTAATTTTCGAGATCGTTTTACGCCCCAGAAAATTCGATCGTTCGATAGTTCCTGACCGACTTTCTGACACCAGCCGACTTTCTGGACTATTTTTGACAAATCCGGTTGAATTTTCGGACTGCTGTGATAATCATGATAGATTTTCGGGACTGCTGTGCAACTCTGAATCGATTGGCTGGACTTCAGGCTTGCCGTTTTTTATTTTTATTTTTATTTTATGTGTTATGACAAAAAAATTTGAATAACATGTTGGTTGTGTGAAAATTATGTTAATGCATGCTTATGGATGTATTGACATGAGATTTATGATGGATGTAAATTATATGTAGAAAATATAATTATCCATGTGTTGAATATGTTTCATGTAGTTCTCATTTTGCATGTAACCTGTTATTGCATAAAATGACATAATTGCATTTCATATGCACGGGGACATCATGTCAAGTCGGGTGTGTGTGCATGATATTGGTTATTCACCATTCTTGGTGAATGTGTAGTGAGCTTGAAATGAGACTACGTCCAAAATTGAGACTCAAAGGTGCATAAAATAATAATAATAAAATTCGTGTGTTTAGGTGAAACAAGATGGGGGTAGATCCCCCCTAGGGTAAAAGACCCAAATTCTATTATCGCTGTATATATGGATCCAAATAATGAAAGTTCGCGAAGGCTCTGGCGGTGTGAAGCCCGCGGGTGGCACTAAAAATTGCTACCCAAAAAACACATGGATTTGATGAAATTAAATAAATACTCCAGAGGGTTTTCCACCCAAGAAGTCATTGGGTGAAACACTAATGACTGGTTTTTACACTTGGCGTTGCATGTGTGAGGGAGTTGGTCAAGACTCGGGTTTTTGAGCATGAGGAGTCTTATCTCATGCATGACATGAAGTATTCCATATAGGATTGCATTTTCTGTATGGAATGTGGTTTGATGTATGTATGCCATTGCATGTGCATTTAGATGGGGAGTGTACTCAGAGTGGTAATTCTTCTACTGCGCATCGCTTCATTCCATCACTGACCCCCTTTAGGTGCGTGGGGCGATAGTGAGACAATGCCCCACGAGTACAGTTGATTACGGCGAGGCCAATGTGTGGCTTTGATATTTCCTTTGTGCAAAGTATTTTGTATAAAAGAATTGTAATCAAATTCCTTGGGACTATCATTAAATAATCTGCATGTAATTATGGTAAGAGGGCTATGACTGACTCTACAAACTGTGAATTAAGGTTTATTTTTCTATGCATTTTAGAATTAAATGTGAATGAATGTGTCTCGGTAAAGGGATGTATATCGGGATATGAACAGATTTTAATTCATGCGGTCAATACTACTCGCTGAGACCTAGGATAAGTTATGATTATATTGTTATACAGGTTGTATGTATAGTAGACCTCCTCGAACAAAGGAGACTCTCGCCCCGATTTTTAGAAAATATGGATCCCGGAGCAAATGGGACACAATGTTGTGGTATCTGGGTCACCCAAAATCCACGTGAATTCTACGGTCGATGAGTTGTTAACGGACTCCGGATCGGGCAGCTTGCATCAGAGTCGTTAACGATTACCTAGGAGCCGTGTGGGGGTATCCACCAAGATTTTCTGCTATTGGCTTATCATAGCTGGGCATCGAGTTGGGTGTCCAAAATACCTGTGGATTACGGTACTGGGTGTTATTCACAGACAGGTGCATCGATTGCTTGGGGGTTTCTAATACGTGACTAATGGGAGATGTATCGTGGATGTTTTAGCTTAGAGGTGAGACCTTGGAAGAGCCACATGAGAGTTCTCCCTGACCAGGTGAGGATTGATAAGATATGTCAGGAATGTGATAGAGATCCCGCCGATTCCCGCTCACTGGACCTTCTGGTAATGGACATATCGGGATTTGATGTCATTCAAAATAGTCGATGGGTCAAGCACGCCTCACCCTGAGGATGAGGGGAGATAGGATTTGGGTCTACCTCGGGTGGTTTGCAAGTATGAGGATGTCTTTCCGGATGAACTACCGAGATTACCTCCGCACAGGGATGTGGACTTTGTTATTGAGTTACACCCTGGTACGTCGCCCATTTCTATGACTCTTCATAGAATGGCACCGGTTGAGTTGCAGGAACTTAAGGTCCAATTACAGGAATTGTTGGACAAAGGTTTTATTAGACCGAGCACTTCACCATGGAGCCCTCTGGTTCTGTTTGCTAAGAAGAAGGACAAGTCTCTTCGACTGTGCATTGATTATGATAAATAACAAGGTTATACCAAGAATCCAGATTCATTACCGAGGATTGATGATTTGTTTGATCAGCTGAAAAGGGCGAGTATACTCCAAGATGTAATCTTCACACTAGTTAATATCATTAGTCAGAGTTGTGTGAGATTGATATCCCTAAGACAGTGTTTAGGATGCGGTATGGGCATTTCGAGTTCACAGTGATGCCTTTCTGGTTGACGAATGCTCCAGCAACATTCATAGATCTCATGCATGGGGTATTCTAACTCTATTTGGATTGGTTTTTTGTGGTCTTTGTTGACGACATCATGATCTACTCCAGTCTGAGGAGGAGCATGAGGATCATTTGCGGATTGTTCTTCAGGCACTCAGGGACCATTGGGCCAGGCGCCAAGTCTGCCAGAAGTGCGAGTTTCGCCATCAGGTGAAATTCGAGACACGCCGTGGCTCGCTTCAAGTGTGCCAGACTCGAGAAGCCGAGGCTATTATGAATTGGGAGAGGCCTGTCAATTTTGAGATACGTAGTTTCGATTAAAGGGTGGATATTACAAGCTTATTTATCGAGGATTTCTCCCTGCTGAAGCAGCGACCTATGCGACTAGATCAATTCGAAAAGGGGGTTGAGTTTGGAGCCGATGACCTATGTGGGAGAAGGCATTCCGTGAATTGAAAATGAGGCTTACTACAACTCCCATTCCGACAGTCCCTGAACAAGCGATGAGGTACACCTGCGGTACTCGTGATGCCCTGGGGACCCGACGGGATGTCCTTCTGATGCAATCCGAGGTCGCTATGGTTCTAGACAATAAAGAATCAAGAGCAAAATTAATCTTGGCCACATGACTCCTGAGTCACGGCCATTGTCTTCGCCTTAAAGATTCGGGCGCTACCACTCGTATGGTGAGCAAATAGCATTAAAACCACAAGAGTCTCAAGTATATTTTCACATACAGACTCAACATGAGGCAACGCAGATGGATGGAGTATTCGGGGGATTATGACTTTCACTCTCAGACTACCATCCCGGGTAAGGAAAACAGTGGCAGCGCCGCCTAAGTCACAGAGAACTGGCTACAGCTTCCCAAGAGTGAAAAATGCTCGAGACTGTGAGATAGTTTAGACTGCAGCACAGTGATTAGGCTCAGGGAGCGTTAGGGAGTTTGGTGGCTACGCCATCCTTACTAAGAAGAGTGATTGAGTCCCAAAGGCAGGATGCAAAGATATTGTCCACTGTGGACCGGTACAAGTAGTACGAGTGATCGATATCGGACCATCCATATGTATGGTACTTCGGTATAGGGACGAGCCGTGGTTCCCGCCTAATCGATCCGAGAGAGGAGATCCTCCCGAGTTCCACTCGCTCCCGCTTTGCTACGCATCTGGGGGGTGGCACGAAGATCTACCGAGATCTTCATCGGCACATCGAGCTTTAATGAAGCCGACACGCTTGAGATTTTGTTCGACAATGTCTCACGTGTCAGTAGGTCAAGGCTAAGCATTAGAAGCCAACAGGGTACTTCAGCCATTAGAGGTAGCAGAGTGGAAGTGGGAGCACGTCACGATGGACTTTGTGACCCACTTGCCATGGACACCGCGGAGACATGATGTGGTGTGGGTGATTGTGGACCGGCTCACTAAGTCGGCACATTTTCTAGCAGTGCGGATGACTTTCACACTAGAGGAATTCTATTGGTTGTATATTCGAGAGATTATCCGGCTACATGGTGTATTAGTGTCCATAGTATCGGACAGAGATCCCAGGTTTATGGCACACTTTTGGAAGAGTTTCCAAAAGGCCATGGGGACACGGTTGACGATGAGCACTGCGTTTCATCCGTAGAAAATGGTCACTGAGGAGGACCCATGCAGATTTTAGAGAACATGCCGCGAGCAAGTCCCGGATCTTAAGGGTAGCTCGGGAGTGAGCACTTACCCTTAGTGGAATTCTCTTATAACAACAAGTATCGCGAGTATACAAGGGCACCCTATGAGGCCTTATAAGAGCGCCATGCCGATCCGACGAGAGCCGGGATTGTGAGGTGGGAGATAGTTCCACTAACGGGTCCCGATATGATGGGGAGACACTCGAGAAGGTGAATTTGATCTCAAGTGCCTCACGTCAGAGTAGATAGAAGAGCTACGCCTACCGCACTCCGCCGACTTCTAGAGTTTGAGGCGGGTGATCACGCCTTCAAGGTGATGCCTAAGAGAGATGCGACCCGATCTCAGCCAGGGAGGGAAGTTAGCGCCGAGGTATATCGGAACCTTTGAGATACTCAAGAGGGTGGGTATAGTTGCATATCAGTTGGCGCTACCACCGAGTTTGTCAGGGGTCCATAAGGTGTTCCACGTTTCCATGTCCTAAGTATACCTGCATCCAAAACCTCATATAGTAGATCAAGTGTAGGATTGCTGATACAAATTTCCAGACTCCTCTCGAGGAGGACCGTTGCGTATCTTGGATAGCCAGGATCACGTTTTGCGACGCAAGACCATGAGGCTAGTGAAAGTGTTGCAGCAACACTGAGGAGTGGAGGAGGCAACTTGGGAACGTGAGGACATGATGCGAGCCACCTATCATTTCCTATTTGAGGATGAAGGTGCGTAGTTTAATATTGAAAGTCTAATATTGGAACTAGAATGACTATTGCATATGCATGTAGTTGTGTGTGCTAGTATGTGTGAATTTCGGGGACGAAATTCTATTAAGGGGGAAAGAATGTAAAACCCGAGAAAAATTCAATTTTTTTGAATATGGTAAACTGGTACTTCGATTGAAACCGTGAATTTTCTAAATCTCTCGAATGACGAAATGTATTTCACCGCAATCTGCCTCATGAAATCTTTGTTACTCGGTTGAATTTCGTCGGATTCCGAGACAGTTAGAATTTCATGTTTTTCGAGACATCGAGTACTCCAAAAGACACATGGCATGATCATGGATGCCACATGGAACCCCAGTGGAGTGACACACAAGCCATGCGGTGCACTTCAGGTGAAAGGCTCACATCGAGCCATGTCAAATGAGGAAATTATGGAAAAGAAAATATCAAGAAAAAATTAAGGAAAATTGTGAGGACATGTGGCATGGTAGGAGGAAAGTGGGGGAAGTTTCACTTTGATCAACCCACAACGAGAAAAAGAGAAAAAGAGAAATATGAGAAAACGAAAAAGAAAAAAGAGGAAATAGGGAAAATGAAAAAAAGAAGAAATGGGATGGGGAAACAAACAAAGAAAAAGAATCTTGTGAGATAAGAATAAGGAGGAAAAAGCAAAAAGGAGGAGAGAAAGGAAACAAACATGAGAGAGAGAGAGAGAAAAAAAGGTTCCACTTATCTCTAAGATTTACGGAAATCGGATTGTAGGTTTTCGTTGGAGTGAGAGTTAAAGTCGATCCGCACAAGAAGGGCTACGCGTGGGTACCAAAATCTTGGAGTTTCGTCAAACTCCATGAGGTAGGGAATTTTCCTATTTAGGTTATTTTTAGCCTAAAGTCATTTAATGTCGGTTCAGATACAGAGGTCAGAATTTCAAATCCCAAAATTCAGATCTGAGTAGAAATTCGAGACTAATTTTTCGATTATTTTCTGACAATTCTGATAGGGATTTTCGGATCGTTTTCGAAAGGCCTGAATTGAGTTTTCTGACTCAGGTGGGTGGTGTAAGTTTTTTTTTTTTTTTTTTTTAATTTTGTATTATGGAAAAAAAATTTGAATAACATGTTGGTTGTGTGAAAATCATGTTAATGCATGCTTATGGATGTAATGACATGAACTTTATGATGGATGTAAATTATATGTAGAAAATATAATTATCCATGTGTCAATATGCTGTATCGTAGTTCTCATTTTGCATGTAACATGTCATTTGATGAAATGACATAATCAGATTCCATATGCACTAGGGACATCACAATAAGCTCGTGTGTGTGCATGATATTGGTTATTCACCATTCTTGGTGAATGTGTAGTGAGCTCGGAAATG
The DNA here is from genome assembly GCA_016808115.1 of Tetrastigma voinierianum. NCBI lineage: Eukaryota > Viridiplantae > Streptophyta > Magnoliopsida > Vitales > Vitaceae > Tetrastigma > Tetrastigma voinierianum. The sequence continues at coordinate 95,920 of JAEQBH010007951.1, read as the reverse complement.
GGACTACGTCCAAAATTAAGACTCATGGGTGCATAAAATAATAATAATAAATTTTGTGTGTTTGGGTGAAACAAGATGGGGTAGTGATTGTCTGTGAGAGTATAAACTAAGCCACTCAATTTAACACTTATACAGGAGCCTTACAATTCTCCTGTATCTATGTCAAGTTGAATAGAGTTGTTTGATAATGAATAAAACTGATTTTATGTTCTGGAATTAATAACGGGTTTAGTCTATGACATCGGGTAGCGCACAGTCATTCAAGTAGTAAAAATTTGGTGTAAGTCCAGATATCATTCCCACAAAGATTGACTTGGATTCTCAAATCAACTATCCCAACTACCCAAGATCCATAGTATTTGGGTCTCAATGATAAAGTTTATCAACTAGAAAATTAAGGATAATTGTCCTAAAGAGAACATCTACACCCTATGATATTAAAAATAAGCTCATTAAATCATATTAACTATAATGAGTTAGACTGAATCAATTCTTTGTATAAATGGACACTAACAAGAAAATACTGTGAAACAATCAAATTCTGCATTGTATCCCATTTAAAACTCTATCCTAAATTTGGGTAGGAGTCAATAAAGAGGCCTACTTATCGAAGTTTGATTTTTCCTTTTATTTCACAAATTAGAAGACCATGTTTTCCCGAAGACGTGGGTCTAACTGGGCCTACTGTGATTTTCACATTCTTCATAAGATCAGCATTTTCTTTCAATACTTCACCCATTTCGGGCACTCGTAGATTTCTTACTTCCCAAGTCAGGGGTATTGCAAGATTTCCACAACCTGGTTGATGACTCAGCCTTAAAATCTAATGAACATTCCTCTTTCCTTGATTAGATCACAGCTAACACAGGGTCAAAACAGATTAAGGTAAAATTTCTGATGATTTAAATTGATAAATAATCCCCTCCAACATCAATTATGAGTGAACTGGGTATTTATCTAAGTGAACTCTCAGAGCTCAATAGTTCTTCAATAATGGTCCAACATACCCACAATTAGAATGTTCCTAACTCTTAGGAATCGCCATCTCTGTGTCACTCAAAGGGCCTCCTAGAAATCAGAGCACGATACAATCCTTGGATGGGTATTCGAAACTACTATTGGGAACAATTACATGAAAAATACATCAATCAAATAAATCCTCCCCAAATTCTAGGTTCTTCTTTCTAATTTATGCAGGAAAGACTGTAACTAACAATGAATTCAAACTAGTGGAAGCTGCGCTTCTGAAAAATGAATTTCAATTGACAATGGAGCACTGATAAATTACACTCACTACAGTTGCAATAAACTGAGAAGAAACGATTTCCAGAAATAGTCTAGATTTCATTTATACTCAGGCAGTAAATTGAAATATTACTTCCAACTTCAACATTCTAACAGATTGCTGGTTCAGATCCAAAGAAATGAAAGAAAAGAAAAAAAAAAAAATTTTAAAATATACAGTGAGTTTTCTTCTCTTTCCCATTCCTGCCCTAAAAAAAAAAAAAAAAAAAAGATGCTTTTTCTAAAACCTGTGTACACATATTTATAACTTTCGTAAATCAGCCCGATTCCAAGGCTCCACTGGATTTCCCTAAAATCAATGGCCCAAATTTCACCGTTTTAGGGTCGTGACTTCAAAGCTCTGTCGCAACGCAAAATCTCAAGGTTTGGTCTGGTCAAGTCCGGCTCACCTCAGAAACCGGGTTGCAACCTTCTTTCACTTATTCTTACACCGTCGACCGCGAACCTCGTCGTTTCTGGCCGTGACCCGCTTTCTTCTCGGGGCCGTCTTTGATTAGTGGTTGCGACATGAATTCTTTGTCGTGACCATGTTAGTTGTCAGCAGTGGTCTTTGGTTGCGACCTCCCTTTTCTTGTTTCTAGGAATTGGTGTCGCGACCTCACTTCTATTGTCATCCTCTTTGCTTCTTGGTCACAACTTCTTCATGTCATGGTACATCCTTCAATCAAGCCATGAGCTTTCAAGGTGTCGCGGACTCAAAATCGGCCGTCTACTTGTTTTCTTGTCGCGACGTGGACATTAGGTCACGACTAAGTATTTTCTTTAATCATCAGAATTTTTCAAGTACGGCGTATGTCGACTATCCCTTCTTCCTATCCAAATAGCAACCTCATTTCGCCCCACCAGCTCCTTTCTAATTTTTCTATTTCTTGTCGCTTAATTCGATCGTTCTTACCTCGTTTTGGAATATATGTCGCGACCTCGAGTTGATGTCACAACATTAGTTCCTATTGCCAGTTATGTTGATCTTTGTTGCGACCATGTTTTTCCGACCCTTCAATAAATTCTTTGTCACGACTTTAGTTCCATGTCGCAACCTGGTTGTCTTGTTTTCTACTGCATTCTATGTCGCGACCTCAAAAATATGTTGCGACTTCATTTGGCGTTGTTAGCCACGATCCTCGTCACAAAATTCCTTTCTCATGTTGCGACTTAAAATTGTTTGTCTTTGCTTTGTCTTGTCGCGACATGGAATTTAGGTCGCGACCTAATAATTTCTTTCCTTGCTGAAATCTATGTCGCGACTTGAAAAGCATGTCGCGATATCAATTATGCCCATCATGTCGCAACCTCACTTCTTAGTCACAACATTGTCAACTGTACAACTCATTTTTATTGTTGCGACATGAATTCTAGGTTGCGACCTAGATTGGTGTCCTCAACTTACATTTTTGTCGCAACATCAATTTTGGCTTACTACCAACTATGTCTTCTTTCTGCGTCGTAACCTCGAAGCGGTGTCTCAACATGAAGGGTGGCTTTTCTTATTTATGCTTTTGGCCCAGTTGCTTACATGTTTGTCGTGACATGAATTCCTAGTCGCGACCTTGATTGGAGTCTCCAACTTATATCCTTGTTGCAACTTGAAATTGCCTAGCAGAGACATTGCAAGTCCGTTCAGCATTACTTTCTGGTCGCGACATTATTTCTCTGTTGTGACCAACAATATCTTCTTTTCGTGTCGCAACCTCAAAACGATGTCACGACATTATCTTCTTTGAAGTCCCTCATGTCTTTCGCCCCAAAGAAGGTTCTTCTGGCTGCAGCAGCCTTTGTTTGACTTTGCCATCACCTCTAGTCGTGACTCCGCATTCTCTGGCCGCGGACTTCAAAACCGATGTGTTACTCAATTACCTTCATCGCGACCTTGCAACCGTTGTAAACTGCACTTGTTCTCCTTCAGGTCGCACCTTAGAATGGTGTCGCGACATGAAATCCTTCCCTGAAGCTCTTCTTTCGGGCTCTCAAAGAATCCTCCTTTGTCGCAACAACTTTTCTACATTCAAAGATAGTATGACTTCCTCGGGTCGTGACTTTGATTCTCCACGCGAGGCTCACGTGGGCCATTGAATTGTTTTCACTTATGATCCCGGGCTGAATTTTCATTTCTCGCCACCATTTATAAAATAGAAATTTGGTAATTAGTACATATTTCAGATAAAAACAAACAATTACATCACAGTGAACAATCAGAAAAATGGACTAAAAATTCAATGAGTTTTTGACTCATCAAATTCCCTCAAACTTAAAATTTTGCTTGTCCCCAAGCAAAGAAAAGAAAGATTTGTTTTTCCTCAAATAATTTAACTTTATTTTGAAGGACATTTTTTTGTTCTGCAGCACAATCTTTTCTTATTCCACCCCTTGACTTGAATAAGAAGATTGCAGTATCATTTAAAACTTTAGTTTTCAACTGAGAAAAAGGAATGTTTTTAACCTCTATTACAAATAAACTGTTGAATACTGCATGAAAATAGTTCAATCAATAGATCTTGTTCTGTGAGTGTGTGTAGGTCTTCTTTTCTTTTCATCTTTTTTTTGAATTAGTTAATCTTCTGGGGATCTCCTTAGAACATTAGTTAAAAGTTCCATAAGCTTGTTTTTCATATTGATCTCCACTAATGTAGGTAAATTCAACCTTTAAGATCAAATAGGTCTTTTAGGCTTATAATGTTAGGGTTTGGGTAATCAAGTGGACAATCGGGAAAATTTAGGGCCGCAAATTACTCGATTCCACCCAAACTCGCCTTATACATTATTCGATGTCAAGGGCTCCTTCGCTGCCACTCTCAACTTACCAACTCATTCCTTTACAGAACTCTTTTAGCTTCTCTCATTGTTAAAGAATTGGAATAGTGCAATGTTTTGTCTTTTTACGCTTTCTACCGCTCTTAGAGAACTTTGGGCTAGCAACTCCCATACCAGTTGGTATTAGGGTACTAGGTGTTGAAACACTCCTATGAGCTTAATTGTTCAAGAGAGATAGACCACAAGACAAAACATATTCCTTTTTCAACTTCTTCTTTTTCTCTAGTTCTTCAATTTATTTTTCCTCATCCATCCTTATAATCCAAAAGAAATATATTTCCCCAAACTTGTTCCTTTCTGCACAGTAAACATTCTTATTTTGAAAACTGAGTAATTTGGGGTTCTTTACTACAGGATTATTGTAAGGAAGGGATTTTAGTTTTCTAATTGCTGCTATTTGAAGAAATTAGGCATTTTTGGCTAAAAGCAAGGAACTAGAGTGTATGCCTTTGCATATAATGAGGGTAGGTTTGAAAAGGTTCAAACTTCAAAAGATGGCCTCTATCACTTCCTGATAGTTGTTTTTACCTAAGATTTTGCCTTGACCAATAATTTAACAAGTTCTAGGATCTTGTACCCTTGATTGTGGATCAACCCAGAAGATGTTCCTAATCCCTCTTAAAGTTTTAAGAATTTTCGACTGATGTGCATTGTTTCTTTTTCCAAGATTCCAGATTAATTTCACCGGGTTTCATAAAGCAATAATACCTTCAATCATCTTATTTGTTCTTTCAATTGTGTACCTTTTCCAAATTCTGCAATTTAAACCTGATTCAAACTAAAACTGCAACTTCTTATTTCAATTCACTAGTTCTTGCTCTTATTTCTCTTATAATGTTGTTTTGGATTTAAACAAAGGGTCATCAGGTCATCACTAATAAGGCTTGAATACATAGGTCATTTCTTGCAGACAAACAATGAATGACACAAACAACACAATTCACTTAATTAGATCCATGCATCCAAAACAAATCACTTATTTAGCAATCAGAGTCCAATCAAGCATTTCATCAATGTATAAGTTCCTCGATCAAAACTTATTGGAAGCAACAACACAATTTATTAATTCAAAAGAACACATCACAAGACATTTTCAATGAACCTTTCCTCGAATTTATATTCATGAGATGAAGAAGCATGTAGCTAGGAAAAGAAAAGTATAATTTTGCTTTCTACCCTCCCTTTTCTTATAAAAGCTTGGGTATGATGTTGGGAGGATCTTAAGTCAAAAGCTTGCAAGTATGGGAAAAATTAGGAAAAGGTCATATCCGGGTTTGTTCTTTTGTAGGGTGTATGTTCTTAATTGTTAGTTGGAGATTAAACTCATTTGTTAAATCCACAAATCTGATTAAGGTGTCTTGTTTCGAGCCCATTTGATTCACTGTTTTTTCCAGCTTAGAAATACAACTCCAAAGATGTCCGATAAATTTTGCTTATCAAATCTTAAACTCTCATGCCATATTTTTCTTTCTATAAACATCATTATCTTCTAGCTCTTTATCTCTGGGCTTTTCATCAATTTCCCCAAACCTCCTTGAATTGCTCCTTTATACGTGTACTTGAAGGTTTGAATTCCTTTAGCATGTTACCCTCCATCTCAGCCTTCTCTTTCTTCGTAATGGTAAGCACTTCTTCATCTCTTCTAAATCGGTCATTGTATGGGTTTCCAAAATGGATTTTATTTTTCTCCCATTTCCTTTTTCTCTTATGTTCATCTCTTTATCTCCATTCTTCCTCTCCTGCCTTAGGAGTTTGCTCGAACAATTGTTCTTTCCTCCTAAATTCAGCTTGTAAGAGCTCTTCTCCGACCAAGGTCGTTTTTTCCCATTTCTCTTTTCTTTCTTCCATATCCTTTTATCATTCTCGCATTTTGATGATTTCTGTTCCTTCTCCTCTTCGAGCTTTTGGTTGTTTAGGGAAATTTTCTGTAATATCGTGAGGAATGACTAGCACTGCTCATTTTTGAAATGCAACTTCTTCACCGAGGATTTGCTCGGAATAGCTTCCATCTCTGTGATCATCATCCTCAAGATGCTCGTCATTTCCACCATCCTTTGTTGCTTTTTATTTACGGGCTCCCTTGTCACCCTAGTAAGGGTCAAAGGAGACTGGGATGTGTTTCTTCTTCATCCCATGATCCTTTCCACCTCAATGAAAACGACAGTCCGCCGATCATGGTCAGCGAGGATCAGCTCTTCTTTTGTCATTTACATCCTGATCGACCCCTCAATTAAACCTCTCCAACATTCATTCCTTATGTTCCTCTCAAAAAGGGCATATAAAATGATTTGCCTCATTCTCTCAATCGCATCATAGATACTAATGAAGGACTACCAAAGAGAGGGAAGAGAACCAAACCTTAGCTTCCCCAGCCGAGGGAGCCCCGCTGATAAGCAGAGCTAGGGTTCTTCTCAGGGCTTCCCCACTTCCCTCATTCAAAAGAAATGAGGTCGATAATCTCTCATGACGGGGTTCTCACCAGTTTCAAATTTGGAACCGTGTCGAGTTCCTTGCAATTTCGAACATCCTTACCGATTCTTTTACTCAAAGGGCACCCACTCCTCGCACAAATCGTCCCTCATCCCCACCATATCACGTGAAAATTCCCTGGCTAGAGTAGAGAATCCAAGCGCTGAGTGTGCACGTGGCTCTCCAACCTCTTTTTCTATAATCTTTAAAAATGAGAGATTAGGGGCTTCCTAAAACCTCTTCTTTCAGATACAAAGCCCTTGTTCGCCAACACCTTAAATCTATATATCTCAAATTTCTTTTGCAAAGATAAAGTCTTTCTTCTACTTCTCCTTCTTCAACTCGCTCACACCCTCCGTCATGGCCTTCTTCCTTTAACCTGCTCCTCCACTGCTATCGGGTTTTTGGTTCGACATTCATAATAGTCTCGGACGGAGGTTCCAAGTGAACCTCCTCTACTCCTTACATACCCACTACGAGTTCATCAATTAGTCATTTTTAGTCCTAACAAGGATTCGTTATCCGCCATGGATGGAATTTGGAATAGAGCACCGTTTTATAGGTTTCGTAGTCAAGAGAGAAAAGTGAAAGTGGAAAGTTAGGTGAAAATGCAACCTGGATTGAGTTCGATGAAGTTTTCCGCTATTCGGGCTATTTTGCGACGAATGGGCCTAAGGTCATCATCAGTTTTATGGAAATGTCGTGGATATTAATGTTCACGCTTACAACACTAATCATAACACTTAATGTCCCAATTAAAGGCGACGCCCAAATTAGAAGGTTCAAAACCTCGATTTATCAGATTTCGCATAATCGACAGCGGACTCACCTAAGCTTTGTCGCGACTCTGAAGTGGTCGGACCAACAAATCGGTTGTCACACTCATTTCCCTTCTTCGCCTTTGTTTTCCTGATCACGACCTAGATCCCTCTGTCGCGACATTTTGTCTTAACTCAGTCTTTTAAACTTCACACATTTTGTCGCGACAATGGAGCTTATGTGTCAATTTTTAAACTATGAGTCTACTACACCTAATTTTAAATACACTGCTATAATTCCCAAAGTGGTCGTGGACTACAAACGTAGTCGACTCGACATTTCCTTATTCTCTCGTTTTCCATTCAAAGCAGTAGTCGGACTTAAAGTATGTCGCCACATGAGAAATTTTCTGGTCTTCAGGAACATTTCAAATTCATACAAGACTGAATCAATAAACCCAATTCAAACAAACAAAAATAATCAACCTTCATCATTCAAATATGCAACAAATCAACTTATGAAGCATTAGATTTAATATTGAATGGAAAATAAAATTCCCCCAAACTTCAATCATTCATTCTCCCAAAACAATTAATATAAATAAGAGAGTATGGTACTTCCCTCAGAGTCTCAGGACATTGTAAGTTGCAAGTACTGCAAACTCCATCTCCTGCTCAAGTCCCATCGACCGCAAAGAATACTACAAAAATTTTAAACAATATATATATATATATATATATATATATATATATATATATATGTAAACATCTAACTAGAAAACACAAATTTACTAACAAAACATAAAATACGCCAGGTCTGCCTCCCACTGCCGCCTTCGGGCTGAGTCCTTAGCTGGACTTGCTGCTATGACTTTGTTTCAGCAATTTTCTTCCACTCAGAACTAGGAATCAATCATATTTCTTCCATAATACCGCTTTAATCGTCACCATTCACTTAAACTCTTCTCCATTAATTTTCAATGTCACGCCCCAAATGTCAGGCTTGGCTACCACCGTATAAGGCCAATTCCATTTCGACTTCCGCTTACTTGGAAAGCTTTAGTCCTGACTAAATAACAAGACTCGACTTCGTCTTGAATTCTCTCCTCAAAATCTTCGATCATGCCATTTATTTGTCTTCATTCTTGTAAATTCCGTATTATCATGTTTCCATTTCACCTCTTCCAATTCATTGTCGAGTAGTCTTTCTTCCTTATGCCTTGAAGTCAAAATTCAACTTCGATGGCCCACATAGCTTTATATTCAACCAAGAGGTAGCATAAGGTTTTACCAAAAACAATTATGTATGGGGACATTCCAATGGGAGTTTTATATGCAGTCCTGTAGGCCCACAATGCATCATCAAGCTTAAAAGACCAATCTCTTCTTCTGGAACTGTAATGCCCCAAAAATACCTTAGAATTTTTTTTAATAATTTTATTATATATTTGGGTATAAATTGAGTCAAACTCTTGCATTTATGAAAATTCGTTAAAATGAATATTGATCGTTATTTGATAAGTGATTTAAAAGATCGAATCCTAAAATTTACCCAAGTGAAAAAAAAAAATGAATTAGTAAAATAAGGACCTAAGGGTCTAATGAAAATGAGCTTAAAGGCCACAAAGTGAATTAAATGATAAGTGGCTAAATAGACTGAGCAAACTTAAGTCAAAATGGATTTATCAAGTTAGAGCCCAACAAGGCCTTAAGAGGATTTTGACTTAAAGACCAAAAATGGTCTAAGATAACCATTTGCGAAAAACGTTTTTGAGAGAGGGTTTGAGAGGAGAAATGGGAGAAAAGCTAGAGTAAGGAGAGAAGATCAAACTTTTGGGTGATCTCCCATTTTTGTTCAAGATTTTTCAAGAAGGAAGATGGAAGAAGCTAGAGAAAGTGATTTCAAGTGAGTGAGGGTAAGAACACAAGCCCTAGTTTTCCTTGTGATTTTGATCTGTTTAGAAGAAACCCTAGCTTTGTACAAATGTGATTTTTGCTGGCTCGAGTCTGCTCATACTGATTTTTGCTCTCATGGGTCCTCAAATGGAGGAGTTTTGTATAGAGGAAATGATGAAGTTTTAAAGGAGATGCTATCAAAATTTTTCCAAACCCATGTTTTTGTTTTGGCCATAACTTGGTCATTTTTCATTAAAAATTGAGTGATTCAAATTTCAAGTACACTAGACGTATAGGAGAACAAATCTCCATGAAATAGGTATCCCGCACTGGACCCCATCAACCTGTAAATTGAAACGATGCCTGCTTTGAGCAAAAATTTCCTATTCAGCTTCAAACAAATATGTGTTTGGAATAGTTTTGGTATTTAGGCCATAAGTTGAGTTTCACTCATCCAAATTGAGTGATTCAAAATTCTTGGTAAACTAGACTTCTAGGAAAATAATTTACTTGAAGGAAGTGTATGCAAATTGTATCCCCAAAGTGCCCAGAAATTTGTCAAATTGAGCTATGTGTAAGAATAACTGACCGGGCTGGTAAATTAGAGTAAGATGGATGTAAAATGCAATAACTCAGTTCTATTGATCCAAATCGGATGATTCCACTAGGAGAAGAAACCAGAACCATAGATTCAAATGAGTAGAAAGGACCATTACCAATTTATGGAGTTAAGACCCCTGAAATCGAGAAAAAATAAGAGGTAACCGAGTGAGTCGGGCATACCGACTCACTTGGCATAAATATGCCATAACTCAGGTTTGGGGTGGATCCAAATGAGATGATCTCAAATTCCTACTAAAATAATTATAGAGCTATAATTCTTTCTCGAGGATGTATGAGCAAAATATGCCCAATTATCCCCAAAAATTTGGCAAGGGAAGGTGTATTTGGCAGACATCAACCCTAACCAAAAAATCCTGGTAATGCACAAATGGATTTTTCTTGGTTATTCTCGATTGTGAAATATGTGTGATGGATTAAAATAATGAGGAGGAAACCTAAGTTAAGGTCGAGATTCCGAGGACAGGAATTGAAGGACGACAATCTTGGTTTGTTCTAAGTCTCTTTTTCCTATTTCTGTGTATTTGTTTGTTTCCTTCATATCTCTAACCTCATTTCAAGCATTGTTTGTGAAATGCTTATTTATGAAGGCTACATATTGATTTGAACTCCGATTGGTTGTGAAAGAATGTCAAATATTTGCATGTATGCATTATTCAACTATAAATGAAAACGATATTGGTTTGTTTTATCTACCCTATTCTTTGTTTCCAAGATTTGAAATGTCTTGTCTAAATGTATTGCAGTGCTACACTCATTATTTTGATCGATTCTGAGACAGCTTGATTTGCATATGAAAATTTATGATTACTGGAAAATGAATGGTTTGTACTAAACATATATACCTATAATCGCATTGCTTTTAAGGAGTGATTCAAAGCCCTTAATGTATCGATTAACCGTTAATTCACATAAAGGATAGATCAGAGTACCAATAGGGTCAAATTAGCAGTATTGCAAACGAATGTAAAGATGTGTCACTCCGATCCGTAGCCCACGATGCGACGGTGAAGGTTCATAAATTGATTTTAATAACTAGTCGCAAAACAACTCGACCGTGACCGTGTTATAAACAAATGCTTTTATACCTACGACAACAAATGGACTGCAAGCTATGATTCGATATCCCATATACCAAAACATATGCTAAATTAAGTATGGCAGAATCGAAATGACTTTAGATTTTTGATATATTGGAATTGAAATGCATGATTGCAAATTGAAATGATAAGAAAGCAGTGAAATGCAAGGATTTGTGATTCAATGATTTATTGCATAAGAAAGTGCATATTCGGGAAGATCAATGAACCGAAATGAATGTATATGAAATAAATATATGTATTGTATTTGCATGGATCATTCAAAAGATTCAAAAGCATTGTTTAGAAAAAATTTGCAGCTGATTTGACTTAAACTAAATCAAGAGAGAATCGATAGAACCACTAAGCATGAAAATGCTTAGCGTATTTTTTTACTAATGCGCAGGTACCGAGTGATATATAGTGATCGAAAGCGGATCCAAGATCGAGGAGCGTCGAGTCATAAAGAAGGAATTACAGTATGCCCACTTCAGGCATTCATGTCATGTTTCTTTTTTAACTTTGATATTTTGCAAAAAATTTTGAACTCCGAATATCTATTTTGTAAATCATTTGAAAAGGCATGTAATGTGCCTTCATTATAAATGTATTTTGTTAAATGTAAATTTTTGCTGGTCGCACTATATTGGAAATCGCTTCCGCAAAATTCGAATGAAATGTATTCGAGCAAACTGATTTGGTTAATGACTTTGGTCAAGGCCACCGGGTTTTGGCCGACCTCACTAATCTGCCTGGTCGTCGCCTGGTCGCCGGCTAGAACTCACACTTTTCAAGAAATTTCTTTATTTCCTCGCTGGAAATTTCAATACTTCATTTTGCTTCATACGATAACAAACTCATTATGGTGGTTTTGTATTCCATACCTATTCATGAGCTTCTCCCAAACACTTTGTTTGCAAAATGGCCCCTCCCATCACTACTGGCTACCCCAGTCCCAAATTTGCTCAAGATATTTCTTTCAGAAGAATCCCATAATCAGACAAGATCATTCTTGGGACAACCGTTGCTTCCACTCATTTGGATACATAATCCACGCCGCCTGGGGAGTATGTATATATTTCCAAAAGAAGATGGAAAAGGCCCTATGAAGTCTATTCTCTATACATCACACCGCACCACCAGATACTGTAGCGCAGGCATTTCATGCCTTTATTGATATTCCCCATCCTTCGCATCGATCACAAAGTTTCACATTCAAAACAATCTCTTGAAAAGAGAGTAACAACTGGATTGAGAAATTTGGGGTCGGGCTTATTCTCATGCAAAGTGGCCCCATAGGTGATGCATAAAGACTTGTAAAATTTCGCCTGCCTAATTTCTCTGGTACACACCTTCCGATGATCATATCATCTCCTCTTTTGAATAATACAATATCCCGTATGTAAAACCCACTGGCCATTCCTTAACTTTTCCTTCACGGTAACACTGGCGGCACTTCACCCACAAACTAGAAAGTTCACAATATCAACATACCAAGGTAATTTGGAATGATAACCAAATAACCGCCTATCCGGAAAATTTTTTGCTACTTCCTTTCTTCTTTCAATCAGAGTCTTTTCAACTCTCGACAAGGATCAGCCATCACATTGTCACAACCTTTCTTATACTTCGATCTCCGCATCAAATCTCGTAGCAGAATAACACCCATCCGACAATTTCGCTTAGTTTCTTCTCGCCATCAACATTTGATCGGGCAGCATGATCGTGATATGATGATGACATGGGACCCTAATATATATGGCCTGAACTTTTCACATGAAAATACCATAGCCAACATCTCCTTTTTGGTGAGTTGAGTAATTTCTCGAGCTTCATCAAGGTTTTATTGAATAAGATATGACCCTAAACACTTTGTCAACTTTAACACAAATCCCATCGTATAGTCACCGGCATCACACATAATCTCAAATTCTTCGTCTCCATTGTCATATGATAGGAGTTTTAAACTGGATTCGATCTCTCAAATGAATTTCGCAGGACTCCATCAAAATTCGTTAAACTCGCATCCTTATCCAATAATCTACATAATGGTCTCATTTATTTTCGAGAAGTCTCTAATAAATCTTCTATAAAAACCAAAGATGTCCCAAGAAACTTCTATTCCCTCGACCGTCAGGTGGCGAAGAGTTTTTATAATGGAAACTTTTGCTCGTCCACTTCCACTTCACAAGTAATTTTAGCGCCTGGGCATAATGCCTTCACCATGAAATGACATTTTTCCCACTTAGAGCTAGGTTCTGTCATGGCACCCTGGCATCATTCCTAAATTTTGCAGCAATGTTTAAAATCGGATTCATAAACTCGTGAAGTCATCCATGAATATCTCCAACTCCTCGCAACCGAGAACATCGACATCATACATCTTTGAAAGCAGCGTAAGCATCGCATAAATCCAAAATGACATTCTTCTAAAAGCAAAAGTACCACAAGGGCAATGTGGAAAGTAGTTTTCGGGTCCTGTGTGCAATAAAGAATTTGGTTATATCCGCATCCATCAAGAAAACAAAAGTGGATGGGATGTCCTCGCTAACTCGCTTCCCAACATCTCGATCAATGAAAGGCAAGGAAACAATCTTTCCCGGGTTGCATTATTCACCCTTCAGAATCATACACACCTTCCATCATGTCACGCTCTTATAGGAATAAGTTCATTCCTTTTCATTTGATCACAAAGGAATCCACCCTTCTTATGTATTATCCGATATCGTATAAATAAATCCTCGCATTTAGCCATTTCTATACTTCTTCTACAACATCTTTCATCATGTGGTCTACCTCTTTCGTGTTCACCGTGATTTTCAGGCATGCAAATAGAAGGATTTATACCTTTAGATCTTTCAATCACCTGCAATAACCTCTCAGATTCCCTTAGAATCAGAGGCAATTGTTTTCATTCTCGCCAATCCACCGGGATATGATTGGCCGGTTTCCCTTTGTTTTGGTTCTAAAAAGCATATCTGCATGACTAGGCAATTCTTCCAAAATTAACTCTTCCGTACTAAATTTCGCTTAAACTTTCTTTTCCCGGTCGTCAATTTTCTCGATCGCTTTCATTCAAACTCGCATCAGTTTCCTATTTCAAACTGAATGCAGGAGTTCATAATCAACACTCTCAATATACTGGAAATTTATCTCATTTTCATTGATAGAATGCTGAAGGTTACAATCAGAGATCATTTCAAAACTGATAGGACTACTGTTATCTACAACATTACAATTTTCTCGTGATCAACATCCGACGTGGCCGCTTCTCATTCGTGTCGACCAAGACTACTCCATTTCCCACCCTCGTGGTCAACACCATTTCACATCAATCACAGGTACTCTAGTCATGCAAGTATGGTCTCCTAACCAACAAGAGGGACTCGTTGTCTTCTTCCATTTCATAACCATAAAGTCCACAGGAAGATAAATTTCCCACCACCAAATAATATCTCTCAAGAACACCTCCGGGATTCATCGCCTATTCAGAAGATAATTGCTTGTTAGGTAAGTCTCCAACCCAATCAGACTGATCGATATAAGACTAAGTCGAGGCCGGCCCAGTCACATAAGGCTTTCGAACTCAGATTCTCATTAAGCAGAATGGTGAAACCGCTTAGGTCTTCATTTTGCTGGTAAACTTCGACACTGCACCGCAAGTAAAGCAGCGGTGTCTACTATTCCTTCCTCAACACCTTCTCTTCTTCGCCGTGATTCTTTCAGAAATTTCAGATAATTCGCATTTGATCAGATTGGTTTCAAGAAGGGAATATTTATTTCTATTTTCTTGAAAATTTCCCAAGAATTTAGGAAAAATTCGTTCTTCCTTCGTCAACCCTCTCGAAATGGAACCCACAGAGGTGTAAACTTTAACCTTCTCCTCTGCTTCTCGCCACTACTTTCTGCCGCCAGCCATCCGTTTGCTTTTGTAATCTTTCTCTCATTTCGTTTCTTCCATTATCTCTCCAGCTTGCTTTCTTCGACGTTCTCTTTCTCTTCCGCTTTCTATCACATTATTTCCTACAATTCCTAATTCGGATCAGTATATAATCCTTTCGATTTTTTCGAGTGTCACTAGTGGGAATGCATCTCGTTATGGTTTCGCAAGGTCAAGGCCGCCGCCTAACCCGTGTTTCCAAGTTCTTCAGGAGGCATTTCCAGGTTGGATTGAAACATCTGTGAGTCGGATTTAAGAGCTCCAACTCAACAAATTTTGTCAGCGGTGTAGCGAGCTGCTATCCCCATGAACCCGCAACATCCGCCCTCAAATGATCGGGGTCATCTTCCTCGAATCTCGACATTCATTTTCGACTTCCCGCTACCGCGGTCGCTATCGAACCTCGTGATGATACCCTCATGGAAATTCTCACTCGTCGACCTTACGATGCCCTCCACCATATGAGAAGTTCTCATGGTTCCTCAAAGGTTGATCAGAATGTGTGGGCAAGTCGATTTGGCTTGAAATGATAGCTTCTGCTCATTCGTAATTAGCCTCAACTGCATAAGGATTCTACCAACCGATCCCCAAAGACCTCCTAATTCCACCTCTCTCTACTGCTCCAATCTCATGGGCAGAATGCAGTTTTTTATCTTGTTTATCCATCCTGTGCATAATTACATCTAACTTTGCTTCCATGGCAATCATCTTGTTAAGCTCAATGACTCCACTCCCTTTTCATCAGAGCTCAAATTCAGACGGAGTCATGTCGTGATTCGCTAGGTCCGCTTACAACTCTCGCTCCTCTCGCACTTTTCCTCCTTGAATGCCCCACAAAGAAGAAGCATCTATGATACCCTTAAGTATCATTCAGGAGTGATGTATACTCATCCATTTGTGTTCTCTTATCTATGCCATGTGCATGTGACATCTCTAACAAACTTTTATACCTTCCACATAAGTTTCATCCTCCCCTTATTGAACACTATGATTTCCTTCTTCTTTAACAGGAGGGATTGGGAAAATCTCGCCAGGGAATGCTTCCACCAATTCTTCCTATGCATCAACTTATCCATATGGTAATGATTCATAGCATGTATTGCATTATCTCTTAAGGAGAAGTGGAAAGAGGTGTAGTTTTATCACCTGGGTCTCACACCATTCAAATTTTTAACTATGTTTGCCATCCTAAGGAATCTTCCAAGGTGTTCATTGTGATCTTCAACTGATGGCGTGAAATCGATTCTCGCGAACAATGGTGATTAATGTTGTTTTAGCTCAAAGTTGTTACCTTTATATGTGCCGCCTAACTGCTGAAGTATTCTCGCTTGATGATACAGCTCTAGAAATCAACAGATTCTCAATTTGAGGCCTTCTAATCGTTGCTTTACCAACTGTCTGATCAATTCTTTTCATTTTCCATGGTTTCTTTTTCGCTTCGCTACTTTCCTTAAGCCTAGTGTTCTTTCCAACTGTGTAATCTGCTGCAGCGAGATCTAATTCCTCGCTTCCTATGCATTAATCAACCCCTCAAATGGAGGACATACTGGTGATTAATTGAAACAAAGGGTATCACAAATCATATATCCAAGTTCTCATAAGATCAGAGTTTATACGTACCATTGCTATCAAATATGTTTTTACGCATTCTTTCATAAAATGGAGAAAATGTCCAAATTAGTATTTCTATCTTTGTCGACATTGATTTTTTTTCAAATCCTTTCAATCCTTACAACGACAATTCATAAACTGATTGTTTCATGAGAGTATAGATTAACCACTAATTTAACACTTATACAGAGCCTTACAATTCTCCGTAACTATGTCAAGTTGAATAGAGTTGTTTGATAATGAATAACCGATTTTTATGTCTGAATTAATAATGGGGTTTAGCTTTATGACACCGCAAGTGCACAAGTCATTCAAATATGTACTCGTGTAAGTCCAGATATCATTTCCACGTGACTGGACTGATTCTCAAATCAATCACCCCAACTACTGGGCCTTCAATGGGATAAAATTTATCCCGTAAAATTAAGGATAATTGTCCTAAAGAGAACATCTACACCCTAGATATTAAAAAATAAGCTCATTAAATCATATTAACTATAATGAGTCGGACTGAATCAATTCCTTCAGATAAATGGACACTAATAAGAAAATACCGTGAAACAACTAATTTCTACATCAGATCCCATTTAAAACTCTATCCCAAATTCAAGTAGTGGAGTCACAAACCTTATCACCAAATTAACACAATAATATTTCGGGACACGAATTCAAACTCATCTCCGAGTAATAATAATAAAATAAAAATAAACATATGATTGCATACCGTTTCAAGAACACGCAGCCTACGAGATTTCCTTCAAATATAGATCTTAAATCCTTTGATCTCTTCTTCCTTATCAAACTTTGATATACGTAATTGTTTTCTCGTGAATTGACAAGAGAGTTCTAACCGCATATGAAGGGCTTCTATATATAACTTATTGATAGGAGAGAAGAGGCTGGTAATACACGCTTCAAAACCAAGTATAACGTAATTCGAATAACTGCTCATATAATAAATTATATTTATTATAAATAACTGCTCTTATAATAAATTATATTTATTATAAATAATCGTCTATATATCAAATTATATTTATTATAAATAACTGCTCTTATAATAAATTATATTTATTATAAATAACCGTTTCATAATAAATTCTATTTATTATAATTTACCCACTCCATCAAGGGTAAATATCTTTATAACGCTTTTTAAAGATACTGCATCTTTTAATCGCTAAATACTAGGTTGAAGGGCCACCAGTAATTTAATTTTAATGTGGAAATAACATTCTCCTCTACTCGCCCACTAAACCGATTATGAAAACTATACGTGATCACGATTTCAATAAACTCAGCCAATACGTCCAAAATCATATACCATAACATCAATCGCTTAGATTATAAATGCGAGCCACGGCGCTACATGACCATAATGTCATTTCCTTCCACGACCACACATCAATAACTCCTGACAATCTAGAAATTATACGCCAAATAAATTTTTAATTTGTCTTGTCGGATAATTTCGTTTATCAAACAATAAACGTGGCACTCATAATCAAAACAAGAATAAATGTAAAACAATTTTAATGCGCAAATTGTCAATTACATAACCACCATTCATTATGGATTACTCAAAAGGCCCATCCTCATAACATGTTCTAAATATGCCTTCGAGGTAATCCTTAGCTTAACGGATCAAAGAACTATAAGTGTGGTCCTACATTTTCAATCGATTAATTGTTTCACTCTTTCTTTAACAACTAAATACTAAATCCATGTGTTTCGATCCACCAGAAAATTTGCCATTCTTAGAGAAGGAAACAAATGTATATGGTTATCAACATTCCTCAAGGGTTTAGCAATGTAGTTTACAACACCAAGCCCGAGACAAAATTCAACCATAAAGCATGACTCAAGCTTCCAAACAAGCAATAAACCCGCCCATCGGGATGGGGCAGCAATTGATCATTTTCACTCTCCAATGATCGCTTCACGGCAAAGATAAAGACAACCCAAGTCGACTTTAAGCTAATGGTGACAAATCCACCATAATCGTAATCCGAGTAAATTAACAACCTCTAATCGCTCGATTCCTTTTATATGAGCATATAACTCTTCATTCCTTGTAAGTACCTCATCACTTTGCAAATTTTCCAAGGTTCGAATCCTTGATCACTTTGGTATCTTCCTAACATACCTACAACAAAGCCGATGATCCTGGGTTTCCTGGTACACATGCTTCGAGCGTACATCAAACTCCACAATGATGCATAAGGAATTTTCTTCATTCGTCTCTTTCCATGTTATTCCTCGCACCGCATTTTACTTAATTTGTCACCTTCAATATGTGTGCACAATTCAAGTGAACATGATCGAGATATTGGGCCATCTCTAAACCCGATCAATATATCCTTTCGTAGATAAACCTAGCACTCCCCGAGATCGATCCCTAAAGATCTCGATGCCAATAACATAGTTCGTTTCACCCATATCAACCATATGAAAGTTTTTAGAGAGATATCTTCACCTAATAAACTAAGATCATCAAGAGCAAGCAAATATCATCCACATACAAGATCGTGAATATAAACTTGCTCCCACTAACTTTCGACATATACACCGATCAACAATGTTCTCTTTAAATCCAGAAAGATGTAATGGTATTATTAAACTTAATATACCATTGTCCGAAGCTCGTTTAAGACCGTGAAATAGATTTCTTAATTTGCAACCAGTGTTCATTTCTTTTTGTGAACCCTTCCTAGTTGTTCCATGTAGATATCTTCATCCAAATTCTATTTAAGAATGCAAGCACATCCATTTGATGTAACTCTAAATCAAATGAGCTGGCTAAGTGCCAAGGATGATTCTAAGCTTAATCTTTCTTGAACCGGGGGAGAATGTATCTTTGTAATCAATACCTTCCTTTCGGGAGGAAACCTTCGCCACAAGTCCGCCTTAAATACTCGATATCGCTTTAGCTGCCGCTGGCTTGGCCTTAAAGACCCATTTACGGTACCGACTCGGTTTACAACTATTAGGCACTGATGAGAACTTTGCATAATCAAGCATGGGCCATAGATTTAAACTCTTCATTCATAGCTTCCATCCATTTACTAGAATCATTACTTTCCATGGCTTGTGAAAACGAAACCGGATCCTTCCTTATCCTAATATCAAAATTAGATTCCTGTAAATACACCACATAATCATCTGTAATGGCAGGTCTCCTTTCTCTTTGAGATCTCCTCAAAGGTGCCGGTTGTGGTGGCTCTACAACATTTTCAATGGCAATATTTTCTAAGTGGGTAATGAACCAACTCTATTATGTTGTTCATTTTCCTCAACTTGTCGAACAGTCGAGGGACAATAATTTGAGGTAAAAAGAGTGGTGGATATCCACTCTATTTCTTCAACATCTACCTTCTCGTTCATTACTCCCACTAATTTCACCATTCTAAGAATCGGTATCACTTGGCTTCAACTATTCTCACACTGTGGTTGTGGATAATAAAATCTATAATTCTTTCGATTTATCCTGATAGCCAATGAAATATCCGCATATACTAACTGCTTTTCTCACGTAGTTATAGATTCTCGCTTCTCCGTCGGACAACCCCATATATGTATATGTCTCAAGCTAGGTTTCCTACCAACCATAACTCGAAGGAGTTTTTGAACTCGGCTTACTAGGAACTCTCGCTCAAGATATACATTTGCGCTTTTAAGGCTTCACCCCACAATGATAGGTACGTAAGAGTAATCATCATACTCCAACCATTTCCATTAATAAAGGACATGCCTTTCAGCAACACCATTATGTCAGGCGCTCTGTGCATCATCGAAAGCACGACATGCTTTTCAAAGAATTCCGCAAAAGTGACTGTGGATTGGTTCCGATTCATCATATCCGCCTATAATATTTACCGCCTCGATCTGATCTCACAATTTTAATCTTTTTATCTAATTGTCTCTCGACTGCTATGAACATCTCGGGCGATGTCAATGGCCCCGAGACTTTCACATTAGATAAACATTACCATAACGAGATAGATCAATTCCTATAAAGGTGATAAACTATTTCCGTAAACATGGAAATGTAGAGTGGTCCACAACATCAAAGATGAATTATCTCATGAGCCTAATACTGCGGGCACTTTCTTCGTATGTTTAGTTTCCGCTTTCCTTTATGCAATCTACACATAGCATGAAAATCTCAAGTGAAGTTTTGTGATTTTGTAAAATTCCCTTCCTTCACTAACTTCATTCTTTCCTGTAGATGTGCCCCAGTCCTCTTGTACACAAGATTGAAGAATTTTCATTAATTTTCGTTTCACGTTTGAACCAACATTTGAACGCCAGGGTTATTAAAGTTTCAGGTAAAATTCATGATTCAAGGAATTTTATATAAACCATCAAGCATAAAATAATGTAACCAATTGTGAATAGAATTTAACATCAAACTTAGAATCATTCGTGAATCAATAAAATTAACATCCAAGAGGCATCTAATTGACAAGGAAACTAAATTCCTAGAAATAGAAGGTACATAAAAGTGTTTAAAAGATCCATCCGATGACCGCCTCTAATAGTAAGCGATGAAAATTAACAAATTACCACCCAACCTTGAGACTCGCTTTCCCATGAGGAACTTTCACTTTCCTTCGTTTCGGTTGTAAGGAATCCTCTTTCTCGAACCAAGCCTCGCATTGATACGCCCTTCTTCACATGCCCTTCGCCACAAAAGTAGCAACTTACCGTGAATTTTCCATCATGACTCGCCAATTTCCAGTCCACTTTTCTGTGGAAAGTTCTTTCCTTTTGAATTTCCTTTCTTCTTCATGACTCCATGAGTTACAACAAGAGCAAGATTATGTCCTTCTGTTTTAATCTCTACTTCCTCTTGTGGTTACTTTTATCGATGAGCTCATTCAAGTTCCACGATCCCCGTTAGTATTATAAAGGATTTTAATGGAGCAAATC
The DNA here is from genome assembly GCA_016808115.1 of Tetrastigma voinierianum. Lineage (NCBI taxonomy): Eukaryota > Viridiplantae > Streptophyta > Magnoliopsida > Vitales > Vitaceae > Tetrastigma > Tetrastigma voinierianum. Next base: position 74,501 of record JAEQBH010007951.1, on the reverse strand, counting down.
AGATGGAAGTGAGTTAAGGACAAATCGTACTCAAGAAGGACTCATCCATACCTACGCCTAGTGCCTTAAGCTTTTCTATGTTCTTTTCAATCATTAAAATACGCTGGTTGACACCTTCACCATCATATTTCACATGGGTCAATCTGGCCCATCAATGTGCCCGTAAGGGACTTATCAAGGTTTAAGCGCCTCAACAGATTTCGTAAATTCCGAGGCAAACTCTTGCCTGAGGAGAGAGGTCTTGATATTATCGGGCAATAGTCATTCCTTATAAACATCGGGATCGAGTCCTGGCTGATCTTGCCTGTGCTTTTGATTGTCGTACTCGCTTTCTGAGTACCGGCCATCCGTAGCTTCGTGGGAGGTTTATCCGCTATTGCCCGGGAAGTCAAGATCCAATACGCCTAAAGGAGAATCGAACTTTTCTATACTCATTCAGAAAGTTCACCGATCAAAATGGGCCATTCCAGATGCAAGAGAGTGTAATGAAGGAACCGCATAAAATGTAACAACAATGCCTACAATAAGGCCTTTAAGTATAAAACAAATAAAGAATGAACTATTGATATCATTAAGATTCTCCTTCGGGTGAATTTAACATATCCAAAGGTTCACTGGAGGGAGCTTAAAACACTTTACTATTTTCAGTCATTTATATGTTACCTGGGTAAACTATTTTACATTTCTAAGCAACACAAAATAAAACGATAATTAATAATTAGTAGAAATTGACTTTTCTGGCTACTTATTCTCCTAATTATAAAGAGAATTATTAAGAATTTTATAAGTCTCCCTTTATTCCTTTTATGCAATTTATAACATAAGGCTCACTAATTTAGGTTACTTCTGCAAATCTCCAAATTATAACCTTTACATTTATAATTGTCATTTGAATAAAATTTCCACAAGATGAAATTAATTCTTTATTTGAGTTAAAAACAAGGAACAGTATTTAATAACTATATGATCTCAATAATCAATCAGTACAAAATCAAAGAACGACATTCATCGAGCAATTTCACAAAGGTTCAAATCACAGGATATATGGACATCTTAAAAGAGAATTTCGGGCTTCATATTCAACAAGTGATAATGAGGAATCATGTAACTGGGGTTAAGTATGATTTATATATCTCCTTTATCAAGCTTTAATCGTGTCCATGGCTCGGGAACTGCCAAGATGGCGCCAATAATGGCGCCTGAAACGCGACCTGGATCGACGCCAAACCAGCGCCGATATTTACTAATCCACAACACATGATGGAAAAATAAAAAAATCTCTCTACGGTCGAGGCCGGTCTTTATTTAAAATTTTTTATTCATTTTAGTGAGACTAATTAATCAAGATAAATCTCAAAATTTAATCTTTTATAAAACAAATGATTTTGAATATTTAACCAATCTGTAATTGATACCAATTGGGAACCTTAAATACCTGGAATACTACACACATTTCGATCACTAATTCAAACTCATCTCCTCGAGCACAATACAAAATAAAATAAAACATATAGATTGCATACCGCTGAAGAACACGAGCTATGAGAGATTTCCTTCGCTTTATGATCTAAATCCTGATCTCTTCTTCTCCTTATCAAACTCTTGATATTAATCGCTTTTCTGTAATCGATGGAAGAGTTTCAACTCTATACGGCGCTTTCTATATATAACTTATCGATGGGGAGAAGAGTGTGCCAAGAATACACGCTCAAAACCGTTATAAACGCAGAATTAATAACCGTTCTTATAATAAATTTATTTATTATAATTTACCCATCTATCAAGTGGTAAATATCTTTATAATACTTTAAAGATATCAGGTATTCTTTTTAATCGCAACACAGTTAAGGCACCCACTTAATTTTAATGTGGAAATAATAGCTTGTCAAAGAGGCCTACTTATCATAGCTTTGGATTTCCTTTTATTTCATGTAACTAGAAGACCCTGCTCTTTAAGACAAGGGTCTAACCAGCTACTCGTATTTTTCACATTCTTCATAAGATTTGGGTATTTTTCTTTTTCAATACTTCATACCCATTTCGAGATTTTAGATTTTTACTTCCCCAAGTTGTGGGTATCAAGAAGATTTCCACAACATGATTGATGACTCAGCTCTAAAATCTAATGGAACATTCCTCTTCCCTTGATTAGACTGGGCTAAATGCAATTACTGTACAAAAAGCTTTCCAACAGATAAGGTGAAATCCTCTGGCGATTTAAATTGATAAATAATCCCTCCAACATCAATTATGAGGAATCGGTATTTATCTAAGGAATCCTCGTGAGCTCAATAGTTCTCTCTAATAAATTGGATTCCAACATACCCACAATTGTAATGTTCTTTAACCTTAGGAATCGCCATCTCTCGTGGTCACCCAAAGGGCTCTGAACCGTATAATAAATACAACTTCGATCTGCATTCCAACTACTATCGGGAACAATTACATGAAAATACATCAATCAAATAAATCCTCCCAAATTTCCAGTACTTTTCTAATTTATGCAGAAAGATCAGAATTAACAATGAATTAATCCTAAGGGAAGTCAAGCGCTCAAAACCGCATTACAATCGACAATGAGCACCGCCAATTACAACGATCAAGAGCTTGCAATAAATGAAGAAACCATTTCTTAATAGCCTAGATTTCATTTAAACTCGTGTAGTAAATTGAAATATTACTTAGTCAACATTTTAATAGATCGCCGGTTCGGGGATCCAAAGAAATGAAAGAAAAGAAAAAATCTATTCCTAAAATATACAGTTGAGTTTTCTTCCCCCGTCGGGTTCCCAAAAAGAAAAGTCGCTTTACTAAAACCGTAAAAGGCCATTTATAACTTTAAATCGGGCTTGATTCCAAGGCTCTGTAGATTTCCCCAAAATCACGGGCCCAACCCCATCATTTTTAGGTCGCACTCTCCAAAAGCTCGCTTGCAACGCAAAAACTTCACTGTCTGGCCAAGTTTGTCAGACCTTGTGGGAAATTGGTTGCAACCTTCTTCACTGGTTTGCCAATTGCTGAACCACGCACCTGACGCTCTGGCCATGACTCGCTTCTTCGCCTGCCTCGATTAGTGGTCGATATTAATTTTCACGTGACCATGCTACCATCACAAAGGAGACCTCCGGCTGCGACCCCTTCCTTGTTTCCGCAAATCGTGTCGCAATCTCACTCGCGGTCATCCTCTTCATTTCTCGGGTCGCCAACTTCTTCATATGTACACCCTCACTGTTTCAGCTTCGCTGCGTCGGATCAAAACCGCCCGGTTCTACTTGCTTTCACGCGACGCGGACATTTCAGGTCACGACTAAGCATTTTCTTAATCACCGCACTCTTTTCGCGACCTTGGCGGCGCGTCGATCCATCCCTTCTTCCTATCCACGTGAACTCCCCATTTCCTCGCCTCCCCACATTCCTTCTAATTTTTCTATTTCCGTCAGCACCTAACCGGCTCGCCTCGCTGGAATATATGTCGCGGACTCAGCCGATGTCGCGACATCATTCCCGCGCTATAGCTGATCTTTGTCATAATCTTCGCTTTTTTACCCTTCAATAAATTCCTGTCACGACTCTTAGTTCCATGTCGCAACCCGGGCTATCTTGTTTTCATCGCATTCTATGTCATGACCTCAAAGCATGTCGCGACTTACTTATCACACCACCGGACCCTTTCGTCACAGATCGCATTTCGCGTCATGACTTAAAATTGTTTGTCTTCGCTTGCCTCGTCAAGAATACGGGATTTGTGTCGCACCTAATCGCTTCTTTCCTTGTCGAATCTATGTCGCGACCGGAAAAAGCATGTCGCGACATCAATTCGCTTCCATCATGTCGCAACCTTCACTTCTAGTCAAGCAACATTGTCAACTGCATAACTCATTTTTATCAAGCCGCGACATGACCTGTGTCGACCTAGATCGCGTCCTTAGCTTATATTTTCACAGAACATCACTCGCTCATACCAACTATGTCTTCTTTCGCCATGACTCCTCGCTTGTCGCCACATGAAGGGTGACTTTTCTTATTTATGCCGCCCATCATTACACGTATTATAAGCACCGGTGAAATTCCAATTTCAAAGCGGCAAAAATCATAATTTCTGGGCACAAAATCGTAATTTCCTGGCTAGTAACTGAATTTATTCTCTGTATCTCTGATGACGAAACTATTTCAACATCGGACCGCCACACCCAGCTTGGGTGACGACCTCACACTTCGACAAATGAGTTGGCACGTTTTCGAGAGATCACGCCGCCACAGAAAACGCACGATGCGACGAAGTCAACATATAACACGACTCATGTACCATAAGTGGTATGAGTAGAGAAATGATGAAAATGGACGATCAGATAAATACGAATGTCAAAACTGTAGTTAAGTGACATGTATGGCATTATGATTCGATGAATGATAATAATGCCAAAATAGTCACCAAAGATTAATCTCTTACAAATTGAAAATAAACCAAAACGTGAAAAAAAAAAAAGAGGCGAGATGCAGAAGGAAAATGCATGATTTTCTGATAATCGCCCATCTTCTTGGGACCGTAGAGATCCGACCGTCTGGCACGACAAGAATGAAAGCCGCCTCTACGCTGAGAGGGTCAGGTACTGGATTTCCGAGGAGTTTTGACAACTCCCGAGGCAGGGGTTTCTCCTTACTTGGGTTTTACACTTTATTTAAGTGTTTTTCAATGTTTTGCTTAGCTTCGAGGCCTTGAATGAACAAAGATCTGGCCCCAAAACTCGGGGACCGAATCATAATTTTTGAAACCATAATGGAGCAAACCTCTATGACTGGTCTACTTCATTGATTTTGGTGGATTAATTGCATTTGTGTTGATGCATGTATTGATCGAATGAGGCCGAAATGACCGTGAAACCCGTTCACTAAGTGAATCGATGATTTCATGATTTTCCTCGGGAATAGTAACCGAGGGTTTCACTATTCCCAAATGTTGTTCTCAAAATAATTTTGTGAATTATGTTTGGTCGAGTAATCCAAGTAGAATTGCTCGTGTTTGATCATTACCACGTGGAGCTAATTTTTGATGTGATGAAACGTAGAACACAACATGATCATGATTTAATTCCTTTATGAATATATGCATGTTTATATATTCAAGATGCATAATCTAACATGAACGACCAGATCATGCATTCCATATGCATTGGGACACCCTAGGACGGTAGGAGTGAGTGCATGAGATGAGTCTAGAGAAAATGGTTTTGGAGGGTTGTCAAAAAAAAAAAAAAAACAATGATCGGAGGGTAGTCCATACAAAAAAAAAAATATCAATCGTTAGAGACGGCCCAATTGATATATATCGGAGGGTAGTCCATAAATACATTAATCGCTCTGAGATCGACCCAATTGATATATATATATATATCGCAGGTTGTCCACAAACAAACATAATAATTCATAATGGCGCTAGCGAGTGTGATGAGCTCCAAGTGAGGACTCTGCACTAGGATGATTAGTCAGACATTCATAGGATCATGCATTCGCTTGAATGTGTGTTTATTTTGGAACATCGTGATATGCACTCAGTGGAGAGTAGCCCACTTAGGGTGATTCCACTCATCAAGACAAATTTCACCTGTCGAGGATATTATTTACAAGTACAGTGGAGCGTGTGAGGAGACGGCCTCATCATAAACAGATCGAGCTTTAGAAGAAAGTCGGACGGTGGCTTTCTGTCATGATGTATGACATGTATTAGAATTCTAGAATTTTAGTATATGTTGTATAAGAGTAAAATTTGAACTCTTGAAACTATTGGATATAGTTGGATATATATGTTTTATGAGCATTGCCTACGTCTAAGTACGCTTTACCTACAAGTATTTGCGAGACACGTTCTCGGACAGTTATATGCGGTGTTTTGTATTCGGGGCAAAGCTCTCCGTACAAAGGAGACTCGTCGATTGCTGAAAATGCCTGGGTCACTCGACATTCATGTATCTCCGTGGGCTGACGGTAGCTTCAAACGACCCCGGTTTCGGCCTCACACTTTCAGACAGAATTGGTGATACCTGGCCACCCAGGTTTCGAGGGATTCGCTTAGCCATAGCCCCTTGAGGTAAGAACACCACCACCAGGTGTGGTTCGATGTCGGTTTAGGTATGAAATTACCAGATGCACCTGAACAAAACTAGACACCAAGCACGCAGGTTTTGTGTACATTGATGCACTTCATTGCTTCAATGATAGTTTATAACATGCTTAGATATGCTATGATGTGGTGCTTAGTAATTACTACTTTAGCATATTGAGAATGTTTTGAGTTTTACAAGGTGTAAAAAAAAACTGAAAAAAGAATTAAAAGAAAATAAATTTTATAAATTTATTTGGTTATGAGGTGAAGAAAATAATTTTCTGCCACATGTCAGAAATCAAGAATGGAGTAAATAAATTTTTATAAATTTATTCGAGTATTATGGAAATGAAAGAAAAAATAAAGGTATATAATTTTTTTTTAAGTTTCCAAAGGGTCGAAATGTGAAAAAATAAATTATATGATGAGAAGAAATATTTTTCTTCTCAAAGTTTTACAAAGGTGTAAAGTTAAAGAAAAATGAAGAAAATAAATTTTCATAAATTTATTTGGGGTGTACTGGAAAAAAAAAGGATGAATATAATTTTGGGACATTTTCCAATAGTTGGATTAATTGAAAAAAACGTAAATTTTTTTGATGCAGAAATGAGACTCAAGCACGCCCAAAATCAGACCGCAAGGTTTAGCCAGACGCACAGCTGCAGTGCTAATTAGCTATGATTTTGTGGCTGCAATACAACTGTCGGGCTGTGTTGGAAGGTTTGATAGTCGAAGCACAGATTGCAACACGCCTATGTATCGTAATATCGAGCTACTGGGGGCCCAAATAGGACAGCAGGATTGTATCAAGAGACTACCGGGGACACTTATCGAGAATACACTCCGTGTATCAGGACTCGAACAAGGGATACGGGCGTGGTCAGGACAGAATACAAATGACCGCATCGGCATGATGGTGCGGTGGGCACGCGGCAGGGGCGAGGCGTGGGCAGCGCTTACCAGCGTGTCTGGTCGCTGGCCGCGGCATTTCGTGCACTACTGCTGATCTATTCGACTCAAGATTGTTCCCGAAGTCAATTCGATATCACTGAACCCTATTCATGAACACTGTTCATCACAAATTTTTTCGATTTTTTTATATTTAAAATTAAAATAAAATAAAATAAAATAAAATAAAATGAGATAAAATTTCGAAAAAAAATAAAATTTTCAAAAAATTAAATTTTGTTGATAAAAATGTTTTAAATGTATAATTGATTGTCTTGCATTACACGTAAGAAGTAAAAGGGCCAATGCGTGCTCTAGCGATTTATGTGTATGAATAGTGTCTCGAGGGTTGTGTTTGTATAGAATCTTGTATTGAGATTTAACTTGCCGTGGAAATACGTAGATGGCTAGTCGAGGGCCAGGTGTGAGGCGTCTACGGTCTTGGTCGGACACCACCGAGTATTTTTATAAAGCGGGCCTTTGTTGAAATGCATTTGTGGGTATTCTTGTGGTTGCTATCGCACGGGCTAAAGCGTAGCCGGTGGTCGGGAGATGTAGTAACCTCCCGGAGGTTTAGGGCGCATCATCCTCGGAGCATTCACGGGGAGGAGATCCGATGGTGACAAACCATTGGTTCATATGAATCGAGAAGGTGTTAGAGGCTATGGAGTCCACCACATTTCTGAAGGTCAGACTAAGCGGTCTAGCTAGAGAATGAGGCCCAAGTATGGTGGAAATGGGCAAGGACCTCTTGAGACCTTAGAGGAACCTTTGTATGTGAGTTCTCCCCTAGGGATTAGGGTGAGAATAGGGATGATATGTCGAGGTTGCGAGCTGGAGATCTCGGGGACTCTACTCATAGTGAACCTGAGGATCATGGACATGTCAGAGTTCGATGTCATCCTGAGGATGGATTGGCTGATAGCTTACAGGGTCGTTATCGATTGTGAGCGTAGGAGGGTTACCGCTGCTGCAACGGGGCCGTTTTCGTGTAGTATTTAGGAGACCGAGCATGATATTTTGCCCCGAGATAGTATCTGATCCAGTGTTAGGGACGATTAAGCGGGTTGGCTAGCGAGCCTTACCACAGAAGACGGAGAGACCGGACTTAGATCTACCTCGGTAATTTGCGGTATGTGGATGTTTTCTGATGAGCTACGGACTACCTCACGGAGGGTTGTAGACCCGATTGTCGAGTTACACCACTGGTACTTCACCCCATCTCTATGACTCCATGGGGATGGCACCGGAGTTGAGTTGCGGGAACTTCGAGTCTAGTTATAGGAACTCTTGGATAAGGGTTCATTAGGCCAGAAACACTTCACCGTGGGCGCTCGGTCCCGTTGCAAGAAGAAGGGCCAGAGACCGCCGTGCATTGATTACGAGCGATTGAATGGGGTTACGATCAAAGAATCGGGTGCCCGTTACCGGATTGGCTTGATTTGTTCGACCGGTTGAGAGGCGAGTCTACTCCCGAGATAGACCATGCCCCGGTTACATCGGCTCGGGGTTAGGGAGGCCAGATACTCCTAAGGCGGCGGTTAGGGCTGGCGTTATGGGCACTTTGAGTTCTGGTGATGCCCTTTGGATTGACGAATCGCCGGCATTCACATGGATCTCATGCATAGAATTCCAACCTATCTAAATCGATTTATTAAGTGAATCTTACGTGGATGACATTTTGATCTACTCCCGGTCGGTGGGAGCATGGTATCGCGAGGATCGTTTTGATTGTTGAGAACATCGGTTGTACTCTAAGTTTAGTAAGTGCGAGTTTTAGCCCTGCGAGGAGATTTTGGGACACGTGGTGTCGACATCGGGAGGTGTCGGTCGACCTGGGAAGAAGGTGAGAAGCCTTGATGGGGTTGGGAGGGCCAGTCGGTCTTCTAGATACGTAGTTTCTTGGGATAGGCTGGGTACTACAGGAGATTCGAGAATGGGCTGAAGTTGTTCATTCGAGGTACGATCGTAGGATTTCGCCTACGGGACATGGACTCCATGGTCAGGACGGCCCTGACCATAGAGAGAGAGATCGAGGATGCTCGGAGCACTCGGGATGCGGGTGTTGGTAGCAAGAGGGAGGATTAGCCTTCTTCTAGTTCGGGGAAGAGGTAGAAGACTACGCTTCACCTGGGTTTCGGGACCCAGGAGCGGGATTGGGCATGTGAGATGGGATTGCTGAGACGAGATCCCGGGGCTTTGGAATGTGTGATCCCGATTAGCTATAGAACATGAGTATACGGTTCCAGTTCCTCCACACCCTAGTACGGGTCGGAGGAACCGGTTCCCCCGGTTTCGGGGGGGTGCTATCTGAGCACTCCCGGCGGCCTGAAATAGGCCGGAGGGGCCGGAGTGTGGGTCGGTAAAGGGACAGGATCGAGTTCTTGGCGGGGCGTGGTGGACCTTAGGGTGGTGAACATATTGGTTGTTGAGGTCAGGCTTGACATGGATGAGTTGACGACCATCAGATTGTTAGTAATTGGGACCTTGGCCGGGTTGTCATACCCGACCGCGACCTTGGATTGGGCTTAGAGGTTGGGCCTTTAGAGAGCTAAGAACATAGATGTTCTTCCCTAGGATGTAGGTGAGAGTTGACGATGGAGTCGGGATTGTAGTGAGAGATCTCGAAGTGCGCTCATGGTGGACCACAGGATTAGATTGTCCTGATAAGGCGTGTGCGTACGTGAGCACGGTAACATCATGTTGAGTCGGGTGTGGGTGCACGGTACGGTCATTCACCACTCTTAGTGAGTGTGGGTTGAGTTTGTCTTTAGGACTATGTCCAATGAAGACTCATAGTTCGATTTAGGAAATGAAGAGTAATTAAAGTGTGTTGGGTAAAGTAAAAAGGGGAGCCGTTAATCCCCTAAGGTGAGAATCCCGGAGTTAGGGTGTAAAAGACCCGGTGAGATACCCCGAATTTCTAAGTGAATGTAAGAGGCTCGAAGTGTAAGCCGAAGAGTTATGTTAATCGAGATGAAAACACACGGTCAGGTTATCACGTAGACTTAGAGTTAATTAGGAATTCGGAGTGACTACAGTTGGATACCACTTTGGAAATTGCATTGTTGAGTGTTGTTGAAGTAGGCAAGGAAACACAGTATATGGATGTCATACATGACATGGACTAGGTTGACGGTCCATTGGATTGTCAGCGATTATGACATTGGGAAGGTCAGCGGTTATGACCTTGGGAAGGTCAGCGGTTACATACAAAGTGAGGGTTGTGTAGGGTTACACGTGGTGTGGATTATATACAGGTGTTAGAGGACACGCTGCGAGCATACGTCCTGGATCATAAGGGCGATTTGGGAGAGCACTTGTAGTGGGGTCGCCTACAACAACAGTTACCAGGCGAGTATACAGATGGCGACATATGAGGCATTGTATGGAAGGCCATGTAGATTACCGTTATGTTGGACCTAGGTGGAAGAGATCTCCATCCCGGATCCTGATCTGATTAGAGACACCTCCGAGAAGGTGAGCTTAATATGACAAAACGTCTTTTGCGACTCGAAGTGCGAAGAGTTATCTGGATGCGACATACGACCCTTAGAGTTTGAGGTTGGGATCATGTCTTCTTGAAGGTGATGCTGAGAGGTGGTCGGGTTCGGCGGCGTGGGGCTTCTCCCGGCCAGAGATTTGTGGGCTTCGAGATACTCGAGAGTAGGCATTGCGTACGGTTGGCATTACCGCTTGACATGTTAAGTGTTCCACGATGTGACGATGTGACCTTTGAGGGGAGGGACGGTGTGCGTTTGGATAGCGCGTGTCCCGGGTTTCGGTAGTGAGGCTAGTGAGAGTGCTATGGTGGCACTATGGAGCAGAGGAATCAACGTGGGAGCGCGAGGACATGATGCGGGCCACCTATCCCTTCTAGTTTAGGGATGAAGGTACGTGGTTTAGTCGTTTAAGATTTAAATGACTGTTTACATGCATGGTAGAGTGCATGTTACTCTTATGTGAGTGATTGTGATTGTCCAGAATTTCGGGACGAAATTCCTTTTAAGGAGGGGAGAATGTAAGACCCGAGAAATTCCAATTTCTGGAAAAAGGGCAAAATCGTAATTTCGGGTACAAAATTTGTAATTTAGGTTAAAAATCCAAAATTTATTCTCTGGATCTCGGATGAAGAAACAGATTTCACCGTTGGAATCGTCTCGCGAAATCTAGCTAGCAAGTCGAATTTCGTCGAATTCCGAGACAGTCGGAGTTGGCACTTTTTTCGAGGCATCGCGTTTCGGGTGTCGTAAAACGATTTTCGATGCGACGAAAGTCACATATAACACGTACTCATGTATCATAAGTGGCATGAGTAGAGAAATGATGAAAATGGACGTAGAGATAGTCTTAGAGATGTCAGCTTGGGAAAAGAAGGACATAGATGGCATTATAGGATTTGATTTAAATGATAATAATGCCAAAATAGTCAACAGTATTATCTCTTACAAATTGAAAATGAACCAAAATGTGAAAACGAAAAAGAGGCGAGATGCAGAAGGAAAAATGACGATTTTCTAGAGAGATAATGTCCGTCTTCTCTCTAGAGGCGTAAGAATCCAGTAGATCGCGTGCGGAGACGAGGAAAGATGCTCTACACGGAGAGGGGCTTAGCGTGGGTGCAGTTTGAGGAGTTTGACAAACTCAGGGGTAGGGTTTCTCCCTACTTGGGTTTACTTTATTTAAGTGTTTTCAATGTTCGGTTAGCAGAGGGCCTTGAATGACGTTTGATCGATCCCAAAATTGGGGCCCGAATTGATATAATTTTGAAACCATAATGGAGCAGCCATTGACTGTCCGCGGCTGATTTAAGATGGATGGTGTGCATTTGTGTGTTTATGCATGTATTGATTGGAATGAGGCCAATGGTCATGAAGCAGGGTTCACTAAATTAGGCCCGATGATTTGTGATTTTTCGGGAATAGTAACCCGGTTTCACTATTCGAAATAGGGGATTCTCAAAATAATTTTTGTGAATTAATATGTTTGTCAAGTAATTAGTAGAATTGCTTTCGTGTTTGATCATTAGCTACGTGAGCTAATTTTGATGTGATGAAATAGAGAGATACATACTTGTGAATGTGTGATTTAATTTTTATGTGAATATATCTTGTGTTTATATATTTGCAGCGTGTTATGGCTGTGATGGAATTGGCATCATGCATTTCATATGCACTGGGACACCCTAGGACGGTAGGAGTGAGTGCATGAGATGAGTTTAGAGAAAATGGTTTCGAAGAGTTGTCAAAAAAAAAAAAAAATCGAAGGGTAGTCCATCTGAAAAAAATCAATGCGTGGAGGCATTGAATTGACATACATCGAAGGGTAGTCCATAAATAATGTCGTCGGAGGCGACCCGATTGATATATATATACATCAGAGGGTTGTCGCGAGCAAACATAATAATTCTCATACGAGGCTTAGGCGAGTGTGAAGTCGTGAGGGCTAGTGCGAGATGATTAGTTAGACATTCAAGTAGGATCATGCATTTGCTTGAATGTGTGTTTATTTGGAACATTGCATATGCACTTAGGTGGAGTAGCCCACTTAGGGTGATTCCACTACTGAACGTGCTTCCTTTTGTCGAGGATATATTATTTTACGGTACGAGGACGTGTGGGAGCGGCTCATCCTAGGGCGAGCTTTGGCCGGTTGTGACTTTGGGTTATGATGTATGACATGTATTAAATTCTCTAATTTAATATATGTGTTGTATAAGAGTAAAATTTGAACTCTTGAAACTATTGGATATAGTTGGATATATATGTTTTATGAGTATTGTTCATGGGCCCAAGTAGTCGTTTTACTCATGTTATTGTTATATTGATGTTTGGGACAGGTTATATGCAGGTTTTGTATTTGGGTAGAGCTCCTCGTACAAAGGAGATTTTGCTCGATTTTCGTGAAAAATGTCGGGTCACCCGACATTCACGGGTATTCCGCGGGTTGACGGGTAGTCAACGGACCCCCGGGTTTTGGGGCGTCACATGTATGTCGCGACATGAATTCTGATCATAACCTTGATTGATCTCCAACATATCTTTGTATAACTGAAATTGCCTAGCGAGACTTATTGCAAGTCCGTTGACATTACTTTCTAGTAGCGACATTATTTCTGATGCATGACAATATCTTCTTTTCGTGTCGCGACCTCAAGCGGTGTCCGACATTATCTTCTTTGAAGTCCCTTACGTCTTGGTCGACAGAGTGCTCTTACATCGCCTTGACTTTTGTTTGACTTTCCATCACCTCTAGTCGTGACCTGCATTCTCTGTCGTGACTTCGAAACTGATGTGTTACTCAATTACTCGTCGCGACCTTAAAAATCTGTTGTAACCAAACTTGTTCTCCTTTGGTGTCGCAACTTCAGAATGGTGTTGCGACATGAAATCCTTCCTTGAAGCTCTTCTTTCTGTCTCAGCAACTTCTCCTTTGTCGCATCAACTGTTCATTCAGCATAGTATGACTTCTAGTCGCGACTTCGATTCTCTGTCGCGACCTCACGTTGCCATTGAACTGTTTTCACTTTTGATCCTTGCTGGAATTTTCATTTCTGCCCATTATTTCTACAAAATAGAAATTTGGTAATTAGTACATATTTTTGCATAAAAACAAGCAATTACATTGTAAGAACAATAAGAAAAATGGACTAAAAAATTCAATGAGTTTTTGACTCATTAGGTAGATCCCCCCAGGGTGAAAGACCCAAATTCTATTCTTGGTTATACATATGGATCCAGCAATGAAAGTTCACGAAAGTGTTAGAAGGGGTGGGAAGCTTGAGGTGAGACCTCGGAAATTCGCTACCCATAAAAACACATGGGATTTGATGAAATTAAATAAATATCGGAGGGTTGTCCAATGGGTTAAGTCATTGGGTGAAACACCTGATATTGGTTTTCTATGACGTTGCATGTGTGAGGAGTTGGTCGGGATTCGAGAGTTTATGGGCATGAGGTCTCGTCTCATCATGACATGAAGTATTAAGTATAGGATTCGTTTTCGATATGAATGTGGTTTGATGTATGTATGACATTGCATGTGCATTTAGGTGGGAGTAGTAAATTGCGGAGAATTTTTATCTGGGCGTTGTTCCTTGTCGTGGGACCCTCTTCAGTCTGAGGGTGTACGGGGAATGAGCTCAGACAAAGCGTGATTATGAAGGACGATGTGGCCTTGATATTACCTTTGTCTGGTATTTTGTATAAAAGGTAGTAACTAAATTCTTTTAAGACTGTTAATCTAAATAGTCGGGTATGTAATTATGGTAGAAAGTGCATTGATCGGACTATTATGAACTGTAATTAAGTGTTTTATTTTCATATTTTAGAATTAAATGTGAATGAATGAGTCCTGGTAAAGGGATGTATATTGGGATATAGACATATGAACCTTGTATGGTTAATACTACTTATGTTGAGACTTTTGGATGGGTTATGATTATACTGTTATACAAGTTTTATATTGAGTAAAGCTCTTCGAATAAAGGAGACTCTGTTCGATATTTGTGAAAATATGGATCTCAATAAATGGAACACAACAGTGTGGTATTGGGTCACCCGAAATCCACAGAAATTCCTCGGGTTGACGGGTTGTCAACGGGCGTCACAGAATCAACCGTCAAAAAAGTTTATTGACTGATGATGTTAAAAGGATCCCACAGCTTTCCCAATTTCTTATTAACTTTTGTTTTAAATAAAAATAAAAATTTTAAAAAATAATTGATTTTAATTGTTCAAACTATTATATATAAAAATATTTCTTGTTATACCAAAATTTACATTTTTTATTCTTAATTTATATAAACTCATAATTTTTTTCTTACATTTTATCCTTCTTGTACCAAACTATAATAAAAATACTATTGAAAGTTTTTTTCTTTTTTTTTGGCACCTATTGGCTTTACATATCACTTCTTATTTGGAGGATTCAAACTTAGAACTTCTTGAACTTTTGAATTCTCCTATTAAGCTGCTTATTCTAATAATATATGTGAATTCAGTGATATAAAAAAAATCATAAAATTAAACAACATATTCTAAATCATAAAATTAAACAACATAATCTAGTAAGATATGGCGGAGATGCATTTATTTATTTTAAGTCAAATTTCTATGGAGTGCTTGACTTGCAAAGTGGGGACAATTATCCGAGCTTTGTCCCTAAATAATTTTTAAAAAAATAATACTCAAACTAGTATATTATTACCATGTCATCAAATTCGTAGTTGGTGACTACAATTTAATTTTTTTTAAAATAGTTAAAATTGTAGTTGGTGACTACGATTTTAATAACTTAAAAAATTTTCCAAATTGTAGTCACCAACCATGATTTTAACTTTAAACTTAAAGCCTTATTAAATGTGCAGTTTAACTTTAAGTTTAAAATTATAGTCATAAGTACAGTTTTAAGCCCCATTATAAGAAATTTAAAACCGTGTCGCTAATTACAGTTTAACTTTAAGCCTAAAAATCAAAATCATCAACCAAACTTACTTATTATAAAAAATTAAAATTGTAGTCACCAACCATGTTTTTGATGATGTGACAATTAATAACTGAAACGTTATTTTGAAACATGTATTATTTTTAGAATTTAAAAAATAAAATAAAATTTTAGGACATCACTTATAAAAGGGAGCTAATTAAATGTGAATGCAGCAAACATTCATATCTATTGTCTGTCTATAAAAGGGAGCCAATTAAATCTCAGTGTTAATTAGAAGCATTCACAACCACGCTTTTAACTATTATAATGGCAAAAATGCACTATGGACGTTTATTTATTTTTTGAAACATGTATTAGTTTGGGAATTTAAAAAAAAGAAAAAAAAATTATGATATCACTCTATAAAAGGGAGCTGATTAAATCTGAGTGCAGCAAGCATTCATATCTATTGTCTGGCTATAAAAGGGAGCTAATTAATTAGAGGCATACAATCTATAGCTTCTTATTTTTCTCTTTCTTCTCCATGGTGGCCATGTCTGATTCCAGTACTGTCAAAGGTTCTTCAACAATGGCCACTCTGCTGCTCCTTTTTGGGCTGCTAATGGCTACCCTACACTTTACAGGTCTTTCTAATTCTCTCTCCCTTTTCATCTTGTACAACTTTGATTAACCTTTATTTTTTGATTACCATGGGTGGTGTCCGGACCGGTTATTGCGTATCTCGACTAATCCCATGACCGGCCTGAGAAGTTACTATCTAGTAAATCATTGAGTTGACCTAAGAAGACTAATGACGACTAGGGAGCAAGCTCAACTCAATGTTAACTTTATTACCGACTCATCATTTTACTTACAGGAGCCCAAACGGGAGTGTGTTATGGAACCCTGGGCGACAACTTGCCGGCGGCGGGAGAGGTCTTAGCTCTCTATAACCAATACAACATTCGAAGAATGAGAATCTACAACCCAAACCAAGGAGCTCTCGAAGCCCTCAGAGGCTCCAACATTGAGCTCATGATAGGCGTCCCAAATGAAGACATTGAAAACATAGCTTCCAGCCAAGCCAACGCCAATTCATGGGTCCAAAACAATATCAGAAACTACGGTAATGTCAGATTCCGATACGTCGCCGTAGGAAATGAAGTCCACCCCACGAGCTCCACCGCCCAATTTATTCTCCCTGCCATGAGAAACCTTTTGAACGCAATAACAGCAGCTGGGCTGGGAAACCAGGTAAAAGTTTCCACCGCCATTGATACTCCTCGGATTTTGGGAACATGGAACCCTCCGTCACAAGGCGCATTCAGGCAGGAACTGACGTCATTTATCAACCCCATCATCAGCTTCCTGGTCAACAACCGTGCTCCACTGCTGGTCAACGGCATCTACCCTTACCTTACCTACATTAATAACATCAGGGACATTCGGCTGGACTACGCTCTTTTCACGGCGCGTGGAGTGGTGGTGCAAGATGGACAACTTAGTTACAGAAATCTTTTTGATGCGATGGTGGATGCTGTTTACTGGGCGCTGGAGATGGCTGGCGACGGTGGCGGTTCTTTGGAGGTTGTTATATCGGGGAGTGGGTGGCCGTCAGCCGGTGGGACAGCAACCTCACTTGATAATGCGAGGACTTACAACAACAATTTGATTCAGCATGTCAAGGGTGGGACTCCCAAGAAACCTGGGGTACCCATCGAGACTTATGTGTTTGATATGTTTGATGAGAATTTGAAATCCCCAGAATATGAGAAACACTGGGGTCTCTTTTCTCCAAACAAACACCCTAAATATTCACTCATTTTCAACTAATTATATATGAGCCTCCTACTGAATTACTTTTAAGGAATAAAGTATCTTTTTTTTTTTTTTAATGTATAAGTTCTAGTCTCTAGCTAGATTTCATTTTCCCGCACACACATAGAGCACGTAGGCCATAGCTTGGGTCGAATTTTGGGACTTGGTATAGAACCAATTGTTAGAGGTAAAAAAATATTTAGGCTGGCCTGCCCAGATGGTTCAACTTCGGGTTCGGTCGGTCCAGCAGTTCTATGCCAGCTCCCTTCTAGTGAAAAAATGGACTAAAATTGCAAAGCCCAAGGATGGAGTATGACTGAGTTTTCTCACGTTTCCCTGCCTTACTATAATTGAATAAGTTGTATATCATTTAATGGTGTACTTAAAATTATGTATACGTCTGATTGAGTTATTTTGCACCTAATTTTTAAAAGATATCTGTCCTAGAGGCATGACTCAAGTTGTCAAGAGGTAAAGATGCGCATAGGGGAGAATCGAGATCGAATTCAGAATATAGTATTATAATGTAGCATATAAAAGTTGATAGAAGTAAAAAGAAAAAGAAAAAAAAAAGAAGGAAGAATCTCATTCGGTTTAAATTCATCAAATTTGGTATATATAAAATCCATTTAATACTATGAATCTTAGAGCAGAAGAAAGATAACCGGCAAGATTGCATAAAAACATTCATTTTCCTTGGACATTATTTAAAAGAGCTTGACCTGTATTAAATTTTAGGCTTATTTGCAGTTTCAAGATAGACCTAAACGCGACTAGGTAATTAAATTTGATATAATCCTATAAGATTTTTTAATAAATGTTGATTTTTTTTGGGTAGTTGATGTGAGTGCAAGCATTAATTATATTCACTGTCTATCTATAAAAGGGAGCTAATTAAATCTCAGTGTTAATTAAAGGCATACAACCTAGCTTCTTATTTTTCTCTTTCTTCTCCATAGTGGCAATGTCTGATTCTAGTACTGTCAAAGGTTCTTCAACAATGGCCACACTGCTTGGGCTGCTCATGGCTACCCTACACTTTACAGGCCTTTCTCTCTGCCTTTTCATCTTATACAACTTTTATTAACCCTTATGTTTTTTATCATTTGATAATCGTGGATGTCCAGTTTCCACGCATATTGACTAATTCTTTGGGACCCTGAATCATCTAGTAGTCTTGACTCTTGAAGGGTCCGAAACCGGTGACCATTGTGGGCAAACCTAAAGACGGATCAACCTAGCTACTGTTAGAATCTTTTTTTTTTAAAAACAAAACCTCTTTGTCAGTGTCGGATGGAAGGGTTTTTAATCGATTATATTGAAGAAAGCTCTCTTGTAGGAGTGATGGTGGAGACCCACTGAGTGGTGGGTGGGTCTCTTCTCATGGTATCAAAACGGTGTTTTCTTGATATATATATTATATATATATATATAATTGAGATGGCCTTTGCTTGGGTAGATGGGCCGTGAGACTTTGATATAAAATCAAAAGATTTTATTTATTTTATTTTATTTTTGAAACAATGCATCTTTACGAAAGGTTGCAAACTTTCGAAAGGTTACTGATCCAGTTTTAAATTCTTACTTGAGGCTTTTGTTTTTGAATTCCACAGCATTTTTTTAACAAACTAGTGCATTCATTTTGAGAGAGAAAAACGGTGAAAAGTTTTTCTTTGCGAGTTGAAGATTCTGTATGCAAACCTTCAACATTAGATAGTTTTATCACAGGAGGCAATCACTACTTGATCTTCGTGTCTGAGAGAAGAATTGAAATATTGTCTTTAGGACATTCTGTCTATGAGCTCCTATCTTCCACGAAGTTAGATGTATTCAATTTTTCCTTATCTCTAATATTCTTGTAGTGTTCTATTCTTGTACCAACAATCTAAAAGGCAATATAATTCGTGTTTCTGACATGTCGAGTTCCTGGCAAACATACGGCGTAGTCGGTTCTGAAGTGGATAACACTATGAATAACCTTAACCTTCCCAGTGTCTCGAAGAACCCTTCGATGAGAGCTTTGATAAGTTCAATGGAATTGACTTCAAGAGATGGCAACAAAAAATGCTGTTCTACTTGACAACCATGAATTTGGCAAACATCATTCGAGAAGATGTTCCCGAAGGCTCTTCTGAGATCCTCCCCACAAGAGAATCTTTGTTGACCATTGAAGCACGGAAGCAATCGACTTTCTTTGCGGAACTATATTAAGGTCGTCCCTAGAAAACAACATGTGATATTTATTCATCATATAAGGCTGCGAAGAAGTTTGGGAAATGCTTGAAGAAATACAAAAGCAGAGAATCTTTGAGGCCCAGAAGTTCGTAATTGGCAAATTCTCGAAGTACAACATGGGTGATACTAAAGCGTGATAAAACAAGTTGAAGAAATTCAAGTTCTTATTCATGAATTGCATGCGAGAGGGATGTGCAATCGGTGAGCCGGTTCAAAGTGGGTTCCATTATAGAGAAATTGCCACCCCTTCATGGAGGAGATTTCAAAGTTTACTTGAAACACAAGCGTCGAGATGACAATGGAGGATTTGGATTCTAAGACTTCGGTAGAAGAAGATCACGAAAGGGAGGCAGTGTTGATGGGGCAGGGCCAATGTCATAGAGTGAGCCTTCAACAAGTAAAATTCCGAAATTCAAAGGCAGAAAGTGTAAGCTTAAACCAAAGGCAAAACTTTAAGAAAATTAAAAGGAAATTAGGAGTTTGTGGAAAGATTTGGACATAAGGCACAAGAGTGTGTCGCCACTTAGAAAGATCAGGCCCATTTACTCGGTTAATCAAGCACATGTGCATGAGTTCGATGACAACAGTTCTTGTTGTGGGGCCGGAAACCAATATGGTTTCAAATGTCGAGGGATGAATTGGATTGACAGTGCAGCTAGGCACATATGCGGTGACAAAGAATACATTTCGAGAATACAAGCATATGGATGATGGTGAAAAGCTCTATATGGGAAATTCGTCTGCCTCAAATGTTGAAGGAAAGAAGCGATGTGCTACTAAAGTTTACTTACGGAAAAATTGTGACTCTCATACGTGTGTTACATGTTCTGAGATTAGGAAAAATTTGGTTTCGGAGGCCCTATACTTAGTAAGAAAGGGTTTTAAACTTGTATTTGAATCTGACAGGTTTATTCTTACCAAGGCTGGGATGTATGTGGGGAAAGGGTACTTGACTGAAGGCTTGTTTAAACTCAATGTACTTGTTACCAATACTATGAATAATAATAAGAACACTTCTGTTTATATTGTTGACTCTTTTGTTTTATGGCATGCTAGGTTAGGACATGTTAACAATAGGAGTATATATAGAATGGTTAATCTAAATCTACTACCAAAGTTTGATGTTAACATACATAATAAATGTGAAATTTGCACTGAATCTAAATTTGCTAGACAAAGTTTTAAATCAGTTCAAGAAAGGTCAAATGAACTACTTAGTTTAATTCATAGTGATCTTTGTGACTTTAAAGCTATACCTTCACGTGGTGGGAAAAATTATTTCATAACTTTTATAGATGATTGCGAGTAAATATTGTTATGTTTATTTACTTCTGCAAAGATGAAGCTTTGAATAGTTTTAAGACATATAAAAATTTGAAGTAAGAATCGGAGTTGGAAAGAAAATTAAAGTCATAAGATCCAGATAGAGGTGGAGAATATGGAGTCCGGCGCATTCTCGAGACTTTTGCCTCAATATGGTATTGTTCATCAAACAACGGCTCATACACACCCAAACAAAATGGTGTAGCCGAGAGGAAAAATATAGGACTTTAAAGGAAATGATAAAGCTCTATGTTGAGCAGTTCGGGGCTACCACATAACTTGTGGGGTGAAGCAGTACTGCTACTGAAACTTTATTCTAAATAGAATTCCTTTTAAGAATTCAAATAAATCTCCTTGCTGAAGTATGGAAAGGAAGATTACCATCTTATAAAATGATCAAAATATGGGGCTGTTTAGCAAAAGTACTTATTCCCTTGCCTAAGAACAAAACTTGGTCTAAAACAATTGATTGTGTGTTTGTGGTTTTGCAAATGCAAGTCTTTGCATATAGGTTTCTAGTTTATAAATCTGAAGTGCATGACATACATGTAAATACAATTTTAGAATCTATAGGCCCGAATTCTTTGAAATGTTTTTCCTTACAAGAAGTCCAATGAGCGCTATGTATAGCCGAACTCGTGATGAGCAGTCTACTCCGATGGTTCGAGAACAACATACGGAACCTAGGAAGGGAGTAGAATTAAAAAACCAAAGAATTTTTGGTCGGACTTTATAAGTTTCATGACCATAGAACCTGAAACTTACAAGAAGCAATTGCTTCCTGAGGCATTGTCTTGGAAGGAAGCTATTAATGGTGAAGTTGAATCCATCTTACAAAACCATACGTGGGAGGCGGTTGATTTACACCGGAAGTAAACCGATAGGTTGTAAATGGATTTTAAAGAAAGCTTGAAGCTGTTAAACAAAATCTCGACAAATATAAGGCCAGGTTGTATTTAGCAAAAGGATATATGGGCAAGGAGGGCTAGATTATTTTGACACTGCTCACGTGTCTAGATAACATCTATAAGGATACTCATTGCAATAGCTTCATTGAATAATATGAAATACATCAAATGGATGTGAAAACGACTTTTCTAAATGGAGAGCTAGATGAAGAGATATATATGGAACAACTTGGAAGGATTTGTGGTTCAAGGTCAAAAGAAAATAAGGTGTGCGAGTTAATTAGTCCTTATATGGACTTAAGCGAAGCTAACCGATGGCATGAAATTTGATCACAATGTTGTCACATGGATTTAAAATCAATGAGTGTGACAATGTGTATACATAAAGACATCGCAACGAATTCATGTGTATTTGTGCATCTTTATGTTATTGACTGTCTTATAATGGGAACAAGTAAGGATGTAATAATGTCCCTGAAAAGTTACTAAGCTCCCATATTTGATATGAAAGACCTAGGTCTATTTACGTGTAATTTTAGATTCAAATAAAAAGAAATAATGAAGGATACATACTTACCTGATCCCAT
Organism: Tetrastigma voinierianum; assembly: GCA_016808115.1. Lineage (NCBI taxonomy): Eukaryota > Viridiplantae > Streptophyta > Magnoliopsida > Vitales > Vitaceae > Tetrastigma > Tetrastigma voinierianum. The sequence continues at coordinate 52,155 of JAEQBH010007951.1, read as the reverse complement.
TATGTGGAAAGATTTTAAACAAATATAATCAATCAAATTGCAAGGTTGCGGTAACACCTTTTGATCTGGTAAACTGAAAGAATCTTGGAGATCACGATCTACATGATCTGATATTCAGCGAAGTCGTAGGTAGCTTGATGTACCTAATGAGCAGCCACTAGGCCGAATATTGCTTATTATTAGCGGGCTTAGTAGATATACTAGTAAATCTGGGAAAAGACCATTGGGAAGCTTTGGTTCGAGTGTTAAGGTATCTCAAGTATACCATAACATATGGATTACATTATACAAAATATCCACCAGTACTTGAAGGCTATAGTGATGCTAATTGGATTTCAAACTATCTGAAACCAAATCGACCCGTGGATATGTATTTACCTTGGGAGAGTCTTGCCATTTCTTGGAAGTCTTCGAACAAACGTGTATAGCACGTTCGACTATGGAATGCGAATTTATAGCACTTTCGATAAAGGCTGGCGAGGGCGGAGTGGCTAAGAAATTTTTTGAAGACATTCGAGTATGGCATAAGGGAGTCTAAATTTATAGCCATTTCGATAAAGGCTGCTTTATGCTTATTTATATCATCTGTGTGATAGCATGCGTATGGCCCAGAGCCAAAAGTAACATCTACAATGAAGTCGAGACACGTAAGGCGTAGGCGTAATCTTTACATTAAGCTTGATTTAATGGCACTACAGTGGAGTGATATCGATACAATATATAAAGTCAAAGGCAAATTTAGGCGATCCTTTGACAAAAGGCCTACCCTAGAGAGCAAGTCAAGTTCATCGGGAATGGGTTTTTAAAAGCCCTTGAATGAGGTTATACTAGGCGGAAACCTAACCTAGTTGGATCTAGGTTCGATAGGAAAACTAGTTTAGTAAAACTTCGAGTAGTGAAACACATACTCACTCATTCTAAGGTGTTTAATGTGTTTTCTGTTGATGTATAGGTTATGTATAGTATTTAATGACACTGATATCTTTATGTAAAGGTGAGCCCAGACAGAAGCTACAATCATTGTCACCTATGATAGTAATGTGGGAATTAGCATTTTATGAGAATTGAATGAATTAAAATTACAGAGCTATCATGAATAACCGGGATGTTAGGAATGAATGAGCATGAAACGTATAAACTCGAGTACCTTTAAGTTTTTTGTTGTGTGTGATACATGTTGCTCGGGTTTACTACAAGAAGGTGAAGACGATTTGAATCTTTATATCCATTTGTGTGCCCAGTAGATCGTGTGTAGCATTTAAGGTAAGAGATTCGAGTCCAAAAGACACTTTTCCTAAAGCACAACAGTTCTGCTTCCTCTCTATGCATTTCATAAATTTATTCTAATTGTAATTCACATTTCTTTTGTTATTTAAAAAAATGTGGGGTATTGTTAGAATCTTTTTTTTAAAAAACAAAACCTCTTGTCCCACATCGGATGGGAAAGGGTTTTTTAATCGGTTATATTGAAGAAAGGCTCTCTTGTAGGAGTGATGAAATTGGAGGCGTAGTGGTGGGTGGGTCTCTTCTCCATGAGCTCCCACTTGGTGGGCTACTTGATATATATTATATATATATATATATAATTGAAAAGATGGGCCTTGGGCACTGGGACGTGGGCTTTGATATAAATCAAAGATTTTATTAATTTTTATTTTTATTTTTTGAAACAATGCATCTTTACGAAGGTTACAAACTTTTGAAAGGTTACGTCCCCAGTTTTAAATTCAACACGAGACTTTTGTTTTTTGAATTCCACGGCATTTTTAACAAACTACGTGCATTCATTTTGAGAGAGAAAAAAAACGATTGAAAGAGTTTTCAGTGGAGTTGAAGATTCTGTACCAAAAGCATGACGTGGAATGGATTTTATCTGGGAAGCGTCGCACTGCGATCTTACGTGTCTGAAGAGGTGAAATATTATCTTTAGGGCATTCTGTCCTATGAGCTACATCTAAAGTTAGATACGTATTCGATTTTCCTTATCTCCTAATATTTACTGTAAGTGTTCTATTCTTGTACCAACAGCTACCCCTCAGGGATAACTTTGATTAACCCTTGTATATGTGTGCTTTATTATTGACTCATCATTTTTGTACAATGAATCAACAAATATTACATACACAGGTGCCCAAACAGGAGTGTGTTATGGAATGCTGGGCGACAACTTGCCGGCGGCGGGAGAGGTTGTAGCTCTCTGTAACCAGTACAACATCCGAAGAATGAGAATCTACGACCCCAATAACCCAAGCAGCTCTAGAAGCCCTTAGAGGCTCCAACATTGAGCTCATGATAGGCATCCCAAAGGACGCCCTTCAAAACATTCGTTTCCAACCAAACCAACGCCAATTCATGGGTCCAAAACAATATCAGAAACTACGGTAACGTCAGATTCCGATACGTCGCTGTCGGAAATGAAGTCAACCCCACACCCACAGGCTCCACCGCCCAATTCGTTCTCCCTGCCATGAGAAACATTTTGAATGCAATATCACCAGCCGGGCTAGGAAACCAGATAAAAGTTTCGACCGCCATTGAGACTCCTCGGATTTTGGGAACATGGAACCCTCCATCAGAAGGCGCCTTCATGCCGGAAGTGACGTCATATCTCAACCCCATCATCAGCTTCCTGGTCAACGACCATGCCCGGCCCGCTGCTGGTCAACCTGTACCCCTACTTTACCTCCATTAATAACACCAAGGACATTTTCCGCTAGACTACGCTCTTTTCACTGCGCCAGGAGTGGTGGTGCAAGATGGACAACTTGGTTACAGAAATCTTTTTGATGCGATGTTGGATGCTGTTTACTCCGCCCTGTAGAGGGCTGGCGCGGTGGCGGTTATCTGCAGGTTGTTATCTCGTTGAGTGGGTGGCCGTCAGCCGGTGGGACGGCAACCTCGCTTGATAATGCAAGGATTTACAACACCAATTTGATTCAGCATATATGTCAAGGGTGGGACTCCCAAGAAACCTGAGGGCCCCATCGAGACTTACGTGTTTGACATGTTTGATGAGAATATGAAATCCCCAGCATATCAGACACACTGGGGCCTCTTTTCTCCGAACAAACACCCTAAATATTCACTCAATTTCAACTAATTAATTAAGAGCCTACTAGGCTCCTACTGAATTAGTTTTTAAGGAATAAAGTATCTTTTTTTTTTTTTTAATGCATAAGTTGTACAATACATTAATATATTAATTGGTAATTTGATTAAAAGACTTTTTAAAATCCAATTTTAGAAATGTGATACTCCTTCAAGTTTTGACAAAAATATTTTTATTATTTTTTTATAAAAATAATTCATTCTTTTAAAAGTTTCTTTCCAAAATGGTCATTTATAAATAATAAAAATATGTTAAATATTAGATTCACAAATTTAGAATTATTTAATGTCTTTTAACCTTACATTTTATGGTATCTGTACGGTTCATCTCACTGTAAAGATGTTTCGATAACCTTTGTTAATCCTCGAATCGTCCCATTTGCATGTCGTCCCATAACTTGGGCCGAATTTTGGGCCTTGGTATAGAACCAAGTTGGAGGTAAAAAAATATCTAGGCTGGCCTGCCCAGATGGTCCAACTTTGGGGTTGGGTCGGCCCAGCAGTTCTATGCCAACTCCACTCGAATGAAAAAATGGACTAAAATTAAAAATTGTAAAGCTCAAGGATGGAGTATGACCGAGTTTTCTCACGTTTCCCCACCTTAATATAATTGTATACGTTTTATTTACATGTATTATATTTAATGGTGTACTCAAATTTATGCATGCGTCTAATTGAATTATTTTGTTAGTAGGTTTTTGAATATTGAACTTTTTCATGAAGTCTAGCTTAAATGATAAATGGATAGGATATGCATATGGGAGAATCATGATGGAATTTAGAATATAGTATTATAATGTAATATGTAAAAGTAAATAAATTCCAAAAAATAAAGAGTAAAGAATACGGAACCTCATTCGGTCTAAATTCATCAATTTTTTGGTATATATAAAATCCATTTGATAGCTATGAATCTTAGAGCAATCATGAAGGAAGATAATGACGAATCCGGCAAGATCGCATAAAAACATTTATTTTCCTTGGACATTATTTGAATGAGCTTGACCTCTGTATTGAATTTTAGGCTTATTTTCAGTTTCAAGATAGACCAAAAAGTAACATGGTAATTAAATTTGATATAATCCTATAAGATTTTTTACCTTGTCTTGCAAAGGTTTTCAGTAAATGTTAGTTTTTTTTTTTTTTTTTTGTATTGAAAATCAAGTTTTGTTTGGTAAGTATGTCATACATATGTTGTATTTCAATTATCTTTTTAACAACTAAACATTTATAGTTACTGTGAGTATCATGGTTTTTAGACCCATTACTCAATGGGCCCAGAGTCAGTTTGACTCAAGGCTCGTCGGCTTTGTGATGTGAGAGCGGTCGAAGTGGCACTATCGTATTAAAGCGGATGACACTATCTGAGCGAGGGGGGAATCAGCCCGCTTGAAGAGTCGAGGTGTCTTCCCAGCCGGCTTCAAAGTATAGTCCCATAGTTTTTAAGTCCCGGTCAGTAGACACTTGATGTATGGAAAGTTTGTTATGGAAAAGGGTACGAAGGCTAATGAGGCTTAAACTCATATATTTTTAAACTCACTTTTCAAGTATATTTCAGGCTTAAAAGTTCATTTAAATGCAAAATTATAAAGCTTTCATCCAAATTTATGTTTTGTAGAAAATTAATGAAAAGCGAAATTGACGCATAAAATGGTAATCGACATTATAGAAAAGGTCAATGTTGCGACATCAAATTTCCAATGTCATGACATTCTATGAAGAAGGTCTTGATGCTACTCCAATGTCGCGACATGGCTGCGACATCAGCTGAAGAAGGGAAGGTAAAGATTTTCCAATGTCACGACATCATTACGACATTAAGGCGACATCAAGTTGATGTCGCGGCATCATCTAGACATATCTACGACATTGCCTGTAGTGAGAAGAACTGAATTGTTTAAATGTCGCGACATCGCCTCGACATCGTTGAGACATGGCGGTAGCACGGGCCTCATCTGAGTGCGGATCTCCCGACTAAATCTTTTGTCCGTGACATCACAACAGTAATACATGACATCATATGAAAGTAGCCTGAGGAGAAGTTAACAGACGAATGTTGCGACATTGGATCAACAATGTCACGACATAAAGGTCAAGCGGCAGATAGTGAAATCGGTCGATGTTGCAACATCGGGCCATCTTCAGCGACATTAGCCTAACATTAGCGAAGGACTTGAGCGACAGATTCAATGTTGACGACCTACTTGATGTCGCGACATAAGCCTGGAAATAATCACATTGAACTGAAGCGATAATGTTGTAGCGTAGATCGGCAATATGCGACATACGATTGAAAAATCGAGTGCGGGTAATATCATGACATCAACAAGTGAACTACAAGCAATGTCGCGACATCAGGGCAAGAACATAAGAGAAAAGGCTGCCAGTATGCTATGTTACGACATAACAAATGGCTTAGACAAGGAGGAGCAGAAGAAAGAATGTCGCGACATCAAAAGATGACTTACAACAATGTTGTGACATCAGGGCAAGTATGCTGAAACAAGGGCATCATTAAGCTATCATTGCGACATCATGAGTAGTGTCTTGACATCAGCTAAATGTCACGACATAAAGAAAGGCAATGTCGCGACATCGCAAATTAATCTACATACTTTGCATCTCTATGTTCAAGCATCATCATGACATAGACTTATCTCATTGGAAATTGAGAATTTTTCTCTGATTCTCAGCGTGTTGTGACGCTGTCATTTGCGCGACTGACATTGATAACCTTGATGTCAGCGACATCATCCGCGACATCGCGACGGTGAGGCTGACAATTCTGAGCTTTTTCGAAGTTAGTGATTCTGCGCCTCATTTTAGGGCCGAAGACTGAGCTTATAAATAGAGCTCCCCAGGGAGTAGTGCGAGCTTTTCAGCCTTTCATCGGAATGTTTGTGCTTTTTGGGAAAATGAAATCTCATTGTATATATATATATTTTTATTTTTTTATTTTCCTTGGATTGTTCTAGATTCGAGTTTCCGTTTAGGGATTAGAGGAATTGATATGGCTGGAATTCATGTGAATCGAGGTTTCATTTAATAATACGAACTTAAATAAAATCTAGAAGTGATACGAGTCATTTTCTTAAGTTTTTGATTTGCGATCTAAATGATTTGTTTGATGACCCCCGTCATTGTGATTTGTGATCAAGATTTGAAAGGCTAAGCTCCCTCTGGGAAGAATATTTTGTTGGGATTATTGTTTGTAATAGTTAATGTTGTTTATGTAGAAAGGTGGAGTGATTTAATTGGTATTACTCTTTACATTGAGTTGTTTGAATATCGGTGTTTGGTACCGAAAGAATTTTATTATCATTGATAGATTTCAGAATCCCTCTGAGTGACATAGAGTTGAGACTACATGAGAGTAATGAGCAGTAACTTGTGGGTAAAATTACACTAATATTATTTGAACTAATGCACTTTTGGGATTACTTTGATATATCACTAGTGATGATCTAACCTCTGCTTTCAAGGCTAGTCTGGTGACAACGAGTGTGTGCCCGAAGGAATAAGATCCACTTACTGATTTAGCAAATTAATTATGAGAGGTTTCACCTCAAATGAGAGGAATAACTTCAACCTCGTGTTAGCTGAGATTCTAATCAAGGGAAGATGAAATTCTTGTCTAATTGATGGCTGAGATACCTTTTATTTTGGAGAGGGCTTGTTATATCCTGTCCATGGGGGCAAGCAATTTCTAGTCCTAAGAAATGGTTGTGAAGTACTGAGAAGAAAAAATAGTTAGGTCTTAAAAGAGGAATGAATCCTACAAGTAGATCTTCAAACCCATTGTCCAAATATAGAAGTGTGGTAAGCTAGAGAGTGAAATGTGTAGAGTTGGGAGAAATCCATTTCTACATCAGTCTACTCTTGGACAATTCCAAGTTTCATATCCATTATTTTATCTTATTTGGAACTCATAAGTGATGAATTACATGTATTGTTTTTCTTCTATGTATTTCGATCCGATGAACTCTCTAATCATGTATTTTAGGAAATTTCATTATTGTTTAGCTCCTTTTTACTTAAGAGAAGATAAATCTATCTGAAAATTTGAAAATTCAAATAGTATTGATCTTTAGTAGTAGGGTAGTTAATCTTTAAAAGGAATTTTCTAATCAATCCTCAGGTAATTAGAATCATGGCTGTGTTCTCATTATTACATCACATTTGAAACATTTTCTGTCATTTTTGGGTAAATAAATGCTTGACATTCCGCCGAGGCCGGCCAGCTCTGGTGCTATGTTAGAACCCAGCCGTGTTTGCTCACATTACAATGGGAACATTATCAAGTTTATGGTAATATTGGGATCGGGAAGAGGTCTTAAGTGTTAAAGGGTGTAAATTTGGGTATATTGAGAATGGTCTTATAACAAGTTTTTGGCGCCGTTTGTTAGACTCAAAGAGTCTTAGGCAACAAGGTAGAAAGCCTTGGTATAGCTGAGAATGGCTCCACAATGCTTCCTCGGGAGGCAACCAAAAACTTGTTATGAGACCATTCTCAATATACCAAATTTTTGTCCTTGCTGCCTAAGACTCTTTAGTCCTCGGCAACGACGCCAAAAACTTGTTATAAGACCATTCTCAATATACCAAATTTTTGCCATTGCTGCCCAAGACTCTTCAGTCCCCTGTAGTGGTGCCATAAACTTGATATTGATTGATTCTTAATGTAGACCAGAAAATTGCAACCAGATTCTAACATAACCACCAAGGGCTATTTAATCCTCAACAGGAATGTCAAAAACTTATTGCTTACTAAAAATGATAAGAAAATGATTTCTAATGTGATGTAATAATGAAAATTTTAGTATTGGTCTAATTCTCTGCAAGTGCATAGGTCATACAAGTAATACAGTGGATTTTAAGTCCAGATATCATTCCCACGAGGATTGATTAGAAAAATTTAAAGATTAACTACCCTCACTACTAAAGATCAATACTATTTGAATTTTCAAATTTTCAGGATAGATTTATCTTCTTAAGTAAAAAAGGAGTCAAACAATAATGAAATTTCTAAAATACATGATTAGAGAGTTCACTGGACTAAAATACATGGGAAGAAAAACAAAGGTTGTGACCATCACTTCATAGTTCCAAATAAGATACAAAGTAATGGATAAGTGTGTCTGGGAATTGTCCAAGAGCAGACTAATGTAGAAATGGATTTCTCCCAACTCTACACATTTCACTCTCTAGCTTACCACACTTCTATATTTGGATAATGGGTTTGAAGATCTACTTGTAGAATTCATTCTTCTTTTAAGATCTGACAATTTTTTCTTCTCAGTACTTCATAACCATTTCTTAGAACTGGAAATTTCTTGCCCTCATGGACAGGATATAGCAAGCCCTCTCCAAAATAAAAGGTATCTCAGCCATCAATTAGACAAGAATTTCATCTTCCTTTGATTAGAATCTCAACTAACATGGGGGTCAGTTATTCCTCCCCACTCCGGCGCGAAACCCCCTCAAAATTGCCGCTGTGGGATCAAGAAGTGGATCTCTATGCCCTCGGCCACACACTTCTATTGCCACTCAGGAGGGAGCCTTGAAAGCAGAGGTTAGACCATCACTAGTGATTTATCAAAGTAATCCCAAAAGTGCATCAGTTCAAATAATATTAGTGTAATTTTACCCACAATTTACTACTCATTACTCTCAAGTAGTCTCAACTCTGTATCACTCAGAGGGATTCTTGGAAATCAAAACAATGATACAACTCTTTATGGGTACCAAACACTGATATTCAAAACAACTCAATGTAAGAGTAATACCGATTAAATCACTTTAATTTTCTTACCCAAAACAACATTAACTATTACAAACAATAATCCAAAAAAAAATTCTTCCCCAAGGGAGCTTAGCCTTTCAAATCTGGATCACAAATCACTATGACTAGTTGATAAAACAAATTCATTAGGCTCTGTTTGGGGTTGCATTAAAACTGTGTTGAGGTAGAAAAACTGTGTTTTAGGTCTAAATGCAGTTTTGGGATGTTTGCTAATTTTTAAAAAATCTATGGTGGTCAATCAAAATCTGATTTTTAAAACTCAGCTTTATAAAAGTAGGTAAAGCACTTGCTTTTCTCATTGACAAAATCAAATTGCGCTGGCCACGCTTTCTTTATTTTCTTGGACAAAAATATCCCTTAAACAACTTCTTTATATTTACAATGAACCAAATATAAAAGCTAAACTTTTCTACGTATCCTCACCCTTCTGCAAAACTTCCCTCACCCTACTATTATTCTTCAAGGAATTTCCATATCTAATATTTGGTGTACGGTTGCAAAGCTTTGGATTGCTGCTCAATTCCCTTTACTAGTAAGTTTTTCTTCATAAATATTTAACTATTAAGTTGTTTATTTACATTGTTTTGTTGCTTTTTATGAACGACAAATTAATTGGAGATGTGACCTATGAATTAGCTAAATATAGGAAAATTTTGAAGATTGTTTATCAATAGATTTTACAAATTAACCTAATGAAAAATCTGATTTTCATGTTAAATTTTCAATCAAAGTCATGAAGAAAAAAAAATAATATGTTACCGTATTGCTTCAAGCTGATGAGTCGTAAAGAAATGGATCTAAAATTATTTTGTTTTTGGTTATAATTGCAAAATATTGGAATGTTAAATTAACAATTTTTATGCTTTTAATTATTTCATAATAATGGATGGCAATAATTTTTGGTCATCAATATTATTATTTTTTATTATATCATTATTATTAACAACATTAGTTTAAAATATTAATATTAACATCAAAAAGGAAGATACATGTATGAATAACTATCCCTTTTGGTAATTTTATATTTGAATCTGGCCACTTTTAATCACGCTTACCAAACATAAAAATGATTTACCTCTATATTGCAAGAATCCTTTAGCCAAACGTGTCTCACTGCTTGTAAAATACGCTTATAACCTACGCCTGTTAAATGCACGCTTTAAATCGCACTTTTCATCAGAACCAAAACAGCCTCAGATTCGCAATCAAAACCGTTAAAAAATGAATTCCAGAATCAATATTTATCAACGGATTTCCTAATGTCCAAATCCATTATTTCCCGAAAGGATTAATCATTGATAATAAAGCAGAACAACCTCTTTTTGATAAGAAAATAGAGATTTTGGTCCCTAAGATTAAGAGATTTTCTTTCCTAAAAAACAAGTGGAGATCATGAAACCATTTCTTTTCTTATAATCTTGAAGACCTCCTATTAATGAGTGGTAAGCAATTTAATGCATATTTTCTTCTTCTCCATATTTTTGTTGACTTAATCATCGGAGAGGCGGCTAGCCCACCGTCACCGGATCACCCTTTTGTAGGTTTACATTGCGCCACTAATGCCTAAGGGTCCGCATGATCAAGGTAACAAATAATTGGCTGCCTCGTGGGAAATCGAATAGAAGCCCCGCCTGCTGCATCGCAAGGGTTTGGCTTCTCAACGATCGTCTACTATCTCCTATTTCCGCCAAGTGGGAACGTTGTCTACTCCCTTTTGCAGTTTTGGATTCTCTCGAGGCAATCACAATGTCAACAAAACCTCCACGATCCAACTTCTCAATTAAGATTAATTTCTCCATTGGCGTCAGGACATGGAGAGGAAACAGGAGGAGCAAGGAAGATGTGATAGCGGAGTTACAAGCTCATGTCAATCGCTGCACCAAGAGAACAGAACCAACCGCGCCCAAATAGAAAAAAACCTCGATCTTGGAAAAGATGTACCAGATAATTGTCGAGTCGTGTGTCTGATCGCTCATAATAGACGGAAGGAGCCCATTGTCCCTGACGATGTCGATACCCAAACAGATGATGAGTTGTCTTCTGGCAGTTCTTCACCTTTGAGTCTCTCACCAACAAAGGATGCTCGGGAGGATACTTAAAGATCGAATCGCAAATGTAAGAGGTACTTCGCAACACCGCCTTCGATACCGGCATCACTTCCGCGTTAAAGCGATAAAAAGCCTCAAGACGGCAACCACCAACTGCGCCTGAGCGCTGTCAAGATACCCGGCTGGGCAGCACAACTGATCACCCGCGAAAGATGATGCCACCACGCCGCCAGGCATCCTCGCGCTCTTTGGTGCAAGGCCAACGTTCTACATGCTGCCAATAACCTTAATTCGCAGACTCGATGACATGCTCTCTTTGCCTTTAGGGCAACACATCCTTGATTATAAACCACCTCATAGGTTTGTCGTACTAGCTTTTGCAACATTTGATGGTTATGTTGACACTTACAATCATATACTCCATTATAATCAGGTGATGACCCTAAATGTCGGCAATGACCTTCTATTGTGTAAAGTAATCCTGGCTAGCTTGAGGGGGCAAGTGTTGGCCTGGTTCCACAAGCTCCCGCGTAACTCAATAAACTCGTTCCATGAACTATAAGGGGTCTTATCATAATATCTTTGTAGATAAAAAGGAACATCAGCTCCTTATAAACAATTCTCAAGCAGGAAGAAGAGTCTATTCGAGACTTCACAATGAAGTTTGGGCAAGCCATCCAGCAGATAGAGTTGTGAAGCATGGATGTAGTCCTCTAAAATTTTAGGAGAAGCTTCGAAGCCGCTAATTCTTCTTCCACTATCGCCTTTAATCTCTAGCAACAATGGAAGAATTCACGTGCGCGTATTAGCACTAATGCTGGAGGAAAATATCCATGCAACAACCCAGACTGTCATGATTACAAACCAGCCGGTCGAAGGAAATAAGCTTTCTAGGAAGAAGTCGTCTAAATCTAAGGATGGTCAAAGCAGAGACCGAAAGCGATCTTGTGATTAGTCACAAAAGAAGAGAGAGCTCCCATAATTCACTCCCCTGAACGTCTCTTATGAAAGGTTGTTGCCCATCATTTGCGACCTGTTAGAGTTTAAATGGCTAACACCAATCCAGACTGAACCCTCCCAAAGAAACAAATCCTTACGGTGCAATTATCATAGAGATCATGGACATGAGACTGACATGTACCAAAGCCTGAATTTTATGGTGGAAAAGTTGATCAAAGTAGGACACCTCAGGAGGTATATCAGAGAAATTGACCACATGGTGGAATCAGGGCAGGTCGTAGACAGAGTTACAACTGTTGCGGTAGCCCCATCAAAATCTAGACCGACCATTAACTATATACTGGGCTGACCGTCTGACGACCAGTATCAATCAAAGCGCTAATATAAGAAGCTTCGGAGAGCCGCCATTGTTAAGGCTCGAATAAATGCGATCCACGCGGAAGGCAGACATGAAGAAACCAAGCCGATAGACAACCCCATATCCTTCCTCCTATCAACTCAAATAGGGTTATTGTGCCCCATTATGATGCATTGGTACTCACCCTTTGTATTAACGGTTTTGATGTGCATGGGGCATTAATAGATCCTAGCAATGCGACATACTTGTTGCAATAACCCGCCTTCAAGCAGTTAAAGCTTTCCTTAGGTGTGGTGAACTCAACTAAGCGCATCCTCTCTGGTTTTAATGGTGCAACTACCGTAACTCTAAGAGATGTCTTGCTCATATAAAAGTCGGACCAGTGACTCAATAGGTTATGTTCTCAATCATCGAAGACTTGGGGCCTTACAATGCCATAACGGGCGAGTCCGCTTTACGGATGAAAGCTATCCTCAACCTTACCACACAAAAATGATAATTTATTTGACTAACGTTGACAACCTTAAGCAATCACCGGCCTCAGGCGTTGTTATCGCCATCTATGCAGAGAATGTAGGGGGAGAAGAACGCCAGAAAATCCTCTCTATTCGAAGATCAAACCCCTGCGTAGCAATCATAGTTCCCTGCCTAGATCAGGGCGGAAGAGAAGAATTCGTTGGCCATGGATCCCTTGGAGAAAGCAATGTTGGATTGGCTAAAAAAGTTCACTTACATCAACTCTCTCCTATCCAATGAAGAAATGGAGTAGTTGCAACTCATGTTATTGAAAAATATAGATGTATTAATCTGGAGCCACTCAGATAGATTGGGATTAACCTGACGGTGGCCTCTCACAAGTTAAATATTATCCCCGCATTAAACCGCAAGACGTAAAGTGAGGCGTTTCCACCCGTATCGCCATTATATCATTCGGGACGGCAAAGTAACCTTGTCGGTGGGCGGTGTTTCATCGCGGAAGTGAAGTACCCTAAATGGCTAGCCAACGTGGTGGTGGTTCCAAAGAAAGGGGATAAGTGACGAGTGTGTGTAGATTACACTGACCTCAACGAAGCATGCCTAAAAGATAGCTTCCCTTTGTCACGTATAGACCAAATTGTTAATGCGCAACCGGCACATAGGTTATCTATTTTGACGATTCGGTATCATCAATCTTTCATGCACCCGCCAGACGGAGAAACGACCTTTATTACTAACTACACGCGTTATACTGCAGTTATGATGTGCTACGTTAAAGAATGTCGGGGCAACTTATCAAAGATTAGTGAATTAAGATATCACCGCGCTGGGTAACATACCTGGTGCCTATATCGACGACATGCTCGTAAAATCCAAAGAACGCTTCGACCACACCAAGAATCTATAAGAAGCCTTTGAGCAATTGCGAAGGTATGTCATGAAACTCAACCCTTTGAAATGTGCGTTTGGAGTCATTTTGGGGAAGTTTTTAGGCTTATGGTGACCTAGGGAGGGATAGAAGCCAATCCCATTTAACTCAAAGCTATAATGGACTCTCAAGCTCCTACCTTTAGAAAATGAGTGCAGTAATTAATTGGTCGGTTGACGGCTCTCTAGCGGATCATATCTCTTTTCATAGACTGGTTAAAACCATTTTTCATCACCCTAAGGGGAGCCAAAAAGGCCGGATGGAACGAGGAATGAGACCAAGCTATCATGGTGATCAAATAATATCTTATCGAATCGCCAATTCTGGCTAGCCCTGAGGCAGGTGATACACTCTACCTTTACCTGGTGGTGTCAGATGCCTTAATAAGTGCAACTTTGTTCAAAGAAGACAAAAATCAAAAGTAGATACCAATATTCATGGTTAAATCTGGTCTCAAGAAAGATGATATACCCATCTAGAACAAAAAGACTAAATTCCATATGGCAACCTAAAAGCTTCATCCTTACTTCCAGCACACCACTTATCGTCAGTATCGACCAATCTCCCCTTGCAAAGCACCATACACAAGCCGAATTGCCAGAAGAATGGCCGCTGACAATTGAACTAAGCGACTTCGTGATTCAAGAAACTCGCCATTGAAGCGGTAGGTGTCAGCTGCATTTTAGTTAATCCACCCCAACCGTGTGAGGACCGTGACGCCGGTCGGGTGGGTCCTCACCGTGATGGCGCTTCTCGCCAAACAGAGTCGTGAGTCGGCTTGCAACTTAAAGCCCCACCGTAGCGATAGAACATGCTATACGGCCAGCTTCCCATGTCTAATATCAATGATTAAATATGAAGTAACTCGGCCGAGGCCGACAAGAAAGTCCGTATCCCCAAAGCTCATCATACGAGTGACTCTAACCAGTGGGGCGGATAAGTGGAACGCAGTACGAAACACGCCAGCGCATGGTCAAGTATGCAAATCTGGTCAAGCAACGACTAATGGCTTCGTTTGGGAACTTTGAGCCATATCCCGAGGGACCCAAACAGTGCGTCCATCCCGATAAAGAGAGAAACAATGTTCCTTCCTATATCTACTGTCACCTGATCATCAATCATCACTGACCAGTGAGCGGTGATAGATCGAAGAATCCCTCCTCTCAAGCAACCCCTATAATGCATTATCTAAGCTCAGGAGAGATACCGGACAACAGGATTGAAGCCCACAAGATTCAGGTCCAGGCGGCTAGGTTTTCCCTTGTGAACGAGCAATTATATAAACAATCTTTGGACGGGATATATCTTAAATGTTCATCACCAATAGGGACATTATGTATCAAGCTGAACTCCATGAGGATATGCAAACCATCTAGCAGCCGAACTTTAGCCCTCATGTACTCCTGCATGTCACACTCCTACCCCGCCCTCGGGCATTGATGATGCGCGGCACCTGTTGGAACCCGACCTCAACCGTATTTGCCTTTTCACAAAGAACATTTACATTTATATTATAAGTACCAATCAGAGGGTAATCATTGTTCTATACACGAGTCCTGGCCACTTTCACTATACAAAACTTATACCTATTCCAAAATACAGAGATTTGCGGAAGCAGCTGGGTAATTGAGCACCTATCTCCGAGTCGGCCCTCATTTTACCGATGAGATGTCCCGTCCCCATCCTTATCTTCTGCTTCCGTAATCTACACTCGATTAAAAACCCCGTACTCAAGTTTTCACGCTTAGTGGGAAACATATACAGGACTCACCAATAACTATGACTCACTTAACAAATACATTGGATCTTACCATTTTCATATAACATACACTTCTATCATGTGAAGTTTTCCATATAACCTTCTTATATATCATTTATTTCTTATTCTAGTACTTATCATTTGATCTATTATCTTTTCTAATGGTTCATATTACATGTCCTACTCAGGTATGTCATAAACAGATACATATATTACGCTAAGCCATATACTATACCATTTGTTATGTTCTCATTTTCATGTACCGTTATCATGCAATCGTGATCAGAGCTTTCATGTAATCGTTATGATATATTAGTTTCTCTCCCCGTTATACTTTTCGTATCATTTTACAATTCTTATACATTTTTATATATCGGATCGTATAATCTCATCTTATAGAACTTATCATCACATAGCAAAGGCTATGTTTCTCATATCATATATCATATCTTTTCACATGTCATGAGTCTAAATAATTTGTTTTATGTTTCATGCCCGCATAAACCTTGTGAAGTGATAAAGGAAACTATAAGGGCCCCAATAAGGCTATACTCAATCGCACGCAAATAGCGGTCTAAGTGGCGCCCTGCTAAGATCAAGTATCACCGTACGAGACAATGACCATTTTATCTCGAAGGCGCCGTAATGACCCAAACGGGTCAATCGAACAATATGCCGCGTAATTTGCTTCTTCCCTACTGTATTACGCCCACTCCATCCCTCTCCCGCACAGACACAATCCATTTTATTACATTGCGGTACATATCTCATCTGTTACGAATAACTATTGTTATCATGTATGCTAATGAGATATACACTCGCTATTTATTTCCTCACTTGTAATACCTTCACATATTTCTTAGCTTCGTATTGTTGTTCTCATATTTCCTTACAATACGTATATTATTCATGATCTTTTCTATCATTATTTAGTTTTGTCTTTGTATCATATATGTAATCCTATCATATATCAGCGAATTTATCTACGCACTCGTATTCATATGATTCATATATATATCTTTATCTATTCATATCCCTTTATATCATTCAGTATCATATCCTTATGCTGCTTTCTATCATGATTTAGCTATTCATGTACTTTCTATATTTTCCTATCATGTATGCTTTTACTCATTCATGTGTTCCTATCATGTTCCATCTATTCGTTTATGTATGACAATCATATATTCATATCATATACTCTTATATTCATATCATGCCATCTACTTGTAACATCTTATATCTTGTTAACTTATATCTTCATGTACTTTTATCGTACTTATCATATTCTCTTTATGACATATACCTGCGGAAGAAAATCAGCAACTTGCAAAGCACTTCGCAAAGTAGCCAAAGAACAACCAACGGCCTGGTTATTTTCGGTGTACTATAAGCTCAATATTATATCAATATATATATGGATAGATTCTAGACTCAAAGGTCTTTCCATAGAGTCCAAGAATTACAATGAAGTCGTGAATTTAAGGAGTTATGTAAGTTGCAAAGCCGTGAAGAAAAATCAGCAACTTGCAACACTGGCAAGAACAAAGAAGTAGCCCACCGGCCTTTTGTCATTTTCGGGTGTACTATAAGCTCAATATTATATCAATCTATATATGGATAGATTCTAGACTCAAAGGTCTTTCCATAGAGTCCAAGAATACCTATAACGGAGTCCTAACGAAGGAGTTATGCAAGTTGCAAGCCGTGAAGAAAATCAGCAACTTGCAAAGACTCCGCAAATGTGCCAGCTAGCGAACCACTGTCTTTTGTCATTTTCAGGTGTACTATAAGCTCAATATTATATCAATCTATATATGGATAGATTCTAGACTCAAAGGGCTTTCCATAGAGTCTAAGAATACTCATAACGGAGTCCTAACGAAGGAGTTATGCAAATTGCAAGCCATGAAGAAATCAGCAACTTGCAGCACTTGCAGTAATAGCAGTAGCCACTGGTTTTTGTCATTTTCAGACTTATTATAAGCTCAATATTGTATCAAGATATATATGGATGGATTCTAGACTCAAAGGGCTTTCCATAGAGTCCAAGAACACCCAAAATGGAGTTCGGACGAAGGAGCAGACCGTCCGGGCCGGAGATTTGAAAAGCGCAGGAGGAGCTATGCAATTGCATGGAAACCCACGCAATAGCGTACCCGAGGATGCAAGGGCTACGCAATTGCGTGGAAACCCATGCAATTGCGTACCCGAGGGTTGCAAATTTGAGCCCAGCCACACAATAGTGTGGCTTCCACGCACCGGCGTGCCAGAGAGCTCCTTGGCAGCTCCGGTACACGCCAATTTCTGACCCAAACCATCCCGGAACAGCCCTTGTCCACTGGCCACATTATCCTTCCAATTGAGGCCACAAAACATGCCACAAACATGACACAAAAATGCCAAAATCACGGCATAAAACCATCCCAAAACTGGTCTAAAAACCAGCAAACATCATAACTATGCCAAGTTAAGGTTTCATTAAACCCATAATTCATCAAAGAAGGGGGTTAAGGTTAGGTTTCTACAAGAATCCATACAACCCAAACATGTATCCATACATTTTAGACAAATTCCATACTTGAATCCATACTAAAAATCATAGAAATCATTACATCCAAGGTAATTCCATACCAATGTGTTAGATTCCATACCAAAGTCCACCATTCAAAAAACAACAACATAGAATTAAGGGGGACTCCACATGCTTATATTAATGATGTGGTTAGATATATTCCTAGCTAAACCCTAGATTTGAAACCATGAAACCCTAGAAATCCTTACTTAGTTCCATACCCAAAACCATACTAATTCCATATAAAACTAGACTTCCTTACCAAAAATCATAGAAATCCTTACTTAGTTCCATTACCTTTCTACCTTCTCTTCTTCTTCTACTTCTTCTTCTTTCTTCTTCCCTCTTCCTTTCTCTCTCCCCAATTGTATGAGTTTTTCTTTTGGAGACCAAAAAATGAGATATTTTGGTCTCCCTCTTATACTTCATTTCCTCTCTTTTATTTGCACATAAGTCCTCCCACTCTTTAGTATTTGCACTTCAATTTCCCATTATTTCATTTTGGCATATAATCTTCTTAAAGTATGACCCTTGGGTCCTAAATTGGTGAATGACCAATTTACCCTTATCTTTTGTATAAATTCCGGGTTTCCTAAAATTTCTTTTTAGCATTATTTTATTCTGAAAAAATATACCTTTACTTTTATTATACCCTAAACATGTCCGAAACCGCTAGCGGTATATTTCGAGGGTGTTACACCATATGCAAAGGTTATTACCTGGCCAACCATGAGAGTGGATGCGCCCACTCCACGCTCAAAGTGTGATCGCCGCCAACAACAACCCTCTATCTCATGCGCGGGTGCCTAGCCAAGATATCTAACCACCATCACAGCAAGCCCTAGCCATTTGCTTAGTGAATTGATAAGGGTCGACCACTACTTATTGCCCCACCAGAAAAGCTACCGCCGGCTTCCACTACTACTTTAGCAAATGGATAGAGGTTGAGGCCTTTGCCTCCATCAAAGACAAGGACGTTATCCAATTTGTGTGGAAGAATATTGTCTGTTGGTTCAAAATACCTCAGTCAATTATAACTGACAATGGGCCATAGTTTGATAGCAAAGTACACAGAAATTTCTACCATAGGTTGAAAATCATAAACTTGTACTCGACACCGCGATACCCATAAAGCAATGTCCAGGTGGAAGCGTCTAACAAAACTCTCTTAACGTCTTTGAAAAAGCGACTACATTCAGCTAAGGGAAAGTCGGTAGAAGAGTTACTCGGAGTTCTTTAGGCCTATAAAACAACTAGCTAGAAGCCAACTGGAGTGTCACCGTTCACCCTCACCTATGGGATGGAGGCCATAATCCCCACAGAAATTGGAATGCCCACACTTCGAACAGAAATACCTGAAGAGGCTAATACTAAAGCCCTTGCCAGGGACCTAGATATGACAGACAAGCTTTGTGAAGTAGCAGATGTGCGTATGGCATCATACCAGCAAAGAACAACAAACTTATACAACGGTGGGTAAGACAACGTGCATACCAAGCCAGGGACCTAGTCTTAAGAAGGGTATTTGAAAACACAGCAGACCCAGCAACCGGCAAACCGGCAAGTTCCAACCAAATTAGGAAGGGCTATACACAATAGTTAGAATGGGGTCAGTCGAATCATAGGCATTGGATAAACTGAACGAGACGCCAGTGCCTAGGATGTGGAATGCTACGCATCTTAAGATAGGTATTATCAATAAAAATTCTTTTACTTTAAAAGGTACTAATACTAATAAAGTTTCCTTTTATGTTGTTTTTCAATTTGAAATATTATCAATAAAATTTCCTTTTAAAGATGTTATCAAATTAAAACTCCTTTTAAAGTATTTTTAATAGTCCTCATATCAAAGACTCATATGTCATGTACTATCAAGACTTTCAAAAGCACCGACTGCTACACCTAGTCTCTCGGCACTTCTTTAAAGACCGCACTTGTGAAACCCAGCCTCCTACCAAGACACTCCCAAGCACTGCACTTGTGGTTTATAGCTTGTCGGGCACTTCGGTTAATCAAACTTAAGACCTAGCCTATCGGGCACTTTCAAAAGACCAAACGTGTGGCACCTAGCTTGTTGGCACTTTCAAAAAACCAGACTTGTGACTCCTAGCCTATTGACACTTTCAAAAGACCAAACTTGTGGCTCCTAGCCTGCTATCACTTTCAAAAGACCAGACTTGTGGCTCCTATCTTACTGGCACTTTCAAAAGGCCAGACGCGGCTCCTAACCTGCTAGCGCCTACCTAAGCGCAGCAGTAGCTCTTAGCCTGAAGGCCAGAGCCAAAGCCTATAAATGGTGCCTAGCCTGCTGGCCCATGTGCGACTATCCTAACATTTGACTCCTCGAAGCAACTATCTTAGTCGGGATTCGTGGAATAGAGTTGTGAAGGAATTAGTTAAGTAAAATAAAATTGTATTTCATAAATACGCCTATAGCTTCAGTAGTTACATAAATATTCTAGTAGCCTAACAGACCAATTACAAAAAGGGGGGAGAGAGGAAAAAGAAAGGCAAAAATCAGGCTCTTTTATCGCTTTGCATTGATCTACCTCTACTGTCGTGACCTCAGTGGTTGTTGGGGCCGGGGGGCACCTAGGGTTCATAAAGAACTCTGGAGGAAGCGGATTGGAGGAGTCGGGCATACCATCCAGAGCCTCTGGTTGGTCTCCACAAATGTTGTGTTTGAACACACAACATCCGTAGTCATAAGAAAAAATCAGCTCCAAGGCCTTTTGGTAGTCTTCCTCTATGGCTTCCTTATCCTTGCTCTCCTAAGAGTGGAGGGAGGACAACTCATCCTTAGCCACCCCGAGCTTTAGTAGGAGTGACGTCCGCTCAACCTCTAGGCGGGAAGTCTTAACCTCTACATTGCGCCTAGCCTCCGCAACCACAGCTCTTCGACTCCCAGCTAAGTCATCCTCAGCCCTTGTCTTGGCATCATCCGTTACAATCTGTAGCTAAATAAGCAAATCTAGGCTTCCTTCTTAGCCTTATCCCTCTCCCTTCCTCCGTCCCCGTAATCTTCTACACTAGCCTTAGCCTCCCGCCTCCTAGCTAAGAGACCTAGATTCGGGCCTCTCAGCTAGCGGAGGCGCTAAGGCCTAGTGCTTGGAAACGGCCAACTGGGCATATAGTCACAACTTCTCGGGATCGTCAAGCCGGGCATGGAATTCCCTATGCTGTCGAGCCATGTTTCGAATAACGGTAACAACTTGTAAAAGAGCAGATGTTAAAAGAAAATCACAACACAAAACTCACGTTCTTTTACTAAAAGTCAAAGCATACCAGTTTAGCTGACTCGTTAAAGTCGTGGTTGCGAATGAGCATCCTGTCTTCGGTCATGCGCTAGAAGGACTTCCTATCCAAATAGGCAGGGAAGGGGATAGAGTACTCCTCACCACGAGCCACTATAAGTACTCGGAGAAGAGTGGGGTAGAGGTCGTGCATGTATGCAATTGAAGACTCCCTCTTGTTAAAGAGGCTCTAGCGGTTAATGATTTCCTGGGCAGACTTTAGACCAAGAGCCACCATGTTGGTCGAAGGACGGTCCCACTCTTACGGCAGAACATACGAGCTTAGAACAAGTCGATTAAGCATCCTTGGCCTGCGAGGGCCAACATTTGCAAGCCTGGTCGAGAACGAAGGCCCAACGACTATCTTTGATAGAGCCTCCCCTACAACTTCCTCAGCATTGGGAGGCCCCCTGGTTGGGACCCCATCCTCCAACGGGTGCATGTTTTTCCCCCAGGAGCATCCGAGAGGCAATCCCTCCAAAGCCCAGAGCATCTAGGCTCGCTCTACCTGAGTCCATAGTAACTACTTTCGGGCTCTTATGAGCCTCTTCATCTGGGCTAAACCACTTTGGGCGCTTTCCTCTAGATATTTCAAAGCCGGGGGTAGTCTCCCTCTGAGTGCTCGTCACTCGCTTGCGCATTTATGTGGCGAACCCAACAACAAGGCTAGACATATCTTCCTCCATTCCCAGCTGGTCAGCGCTCGATCCACCCAAACTAATTAAGCCCTTAACCTCGTACCGATAGTTACGATTCTGTCTTTTCATCCACTTCATAAACTTGTCTCTCACTTCTTAAGCCAGAGGTGTGCCTAGATTCGTGACAGCAACCAATATGATTTAGATCCATCTACTGTGTTTATTCAAGATCCTCCGCTGATCCAGGCTCAGAGTTCTTCAACTAACTCCCTCTTGTGAGGAGTTTCCCGGGATCGACTTTAGAAGGTCGACAAGGATGAAATGTTCCCCCCTAACAAGCTCTTCTGGCAGGAAGTGGGGGATGGTAGGGACTATGCAACGAAAGGGGCTAGTGCCTAACTCCCGTAAGTTCTTCACCGACAAGAGGAGCTCGTGAATGTGCTTCGCCTCCGTAATCTCGAGCAACCGTTTGATACGCTCCATACTGGCCTTCTCGACCTAGTTAACTACCCGACCTCGCATATGCTTACCTACAAAGTCTAAAGAGAAGAGGCATGTTAGAGTATGGGCGATCTAGAAAAGAACAAGCCCCATCAAGATGAGACAAACCTGGAAACGTGAGGACTGGTTCAAGTCAAATGGGAGCCCAAGAGAGCTCGGCTTCTCATACCATGGCCCTTTCACTAAAACAACCCATTTTGCCTCAATCTTAGGGGAGTCGAGGAGCCTAGTTACAAATTGCAACCAGGGGCTATGGGCCAACATAGATAGCCGGCCCCCAATCCCAAGCTTCAAAGTGTAAATAAAACGAACCTCTACCAGTGAAATATCCAACTGGTAGAGGAAGTTTAGCACATTACAACCCATTTTGCCTCAATCTTAGGGGAGTCGAGGAGCCTAGTTACAAATTGCAACCAGGGGCTATGGGCCGACATAGATAGCCGACCCCCAATCCCAAGCTTCAAAGTGTAAATAAAACGAACCTCTACCAGTGAAATATCCAACTGGTAGAGGAAGTTTAGCACATTACAACCCATTAAGATCTGAAAGACGTTCGGATGTATGAGTGTAGGAGGTGCTTGGGTGAAGTACAGAACCGGCCACCAAAGATGACGGGGGCAAAGTCCGAAGAACCGCTTCTCGAAAGTGAAGTAGATTGACATTATCCGCCCCTCCTACGCTCATACAGCCACCCACTATGTCCGACAACCCAGACTAATGTTAGCAGGGACTCGACTGTATGATCTCAACTCCCTCTATGCATAATACAGCAACCAAAGCTGCTTCGCAAAGGAGCGACATTCTCGAGGGGTCCCCCCACGCCTGGGAACACTCGACCCAGGGCTCTCGCCGACCCTTCCATACTACATGCGAACAAAAAAAAAAAAGAAAAAAAGATGATAAGCTTGAGGGCCTTAAAGCAGTGAAGGCGTCTAAACCCTGGAGAGATGATAGAAATCCCACTTTGGTCGTTTGATAACCCACTAATAACCAAACCTAAGAACCCCACTGATGAATGATGGACGCACCCTCAAAAAAGGCAAAGACTTTCTAAACACAAAAATACTCTAGAAATGAAGACACGAAAAACACAACAGAGGCAATGCAAACAAAGTTCAGGAATCATCAGGTAAATTGAAATATTAGATCATGATTGCTTTGAAGCAACGGTTCGCAGAAGCACGGGAGAAAAGAAATTGTAATAGTGAAAGATTCTCTGCGGAAATGTAAGAGAAGAGGCAAAGGATTCGAGCCTAACCCCTATATATAGGGGTGAAACGTCAACATGTGCATTAAATGTGCCGTCAGAACATCATACACCTCAGACATATTGGAAAATGTGCACTACTAACACGTTTTGTGACCAAACACACTTCACCTCCCAATGCGTTTGATGTACGCATTAATTTTCAGTTCGTTTAGCCTTCCACACTTAAGGTTTAAAACACAGTATTTTCCCAACTGTAAAAGCACAAAATTCCAACTGAGGAAAATGAGAGGCATCAGGAGCTACTCACGGTCTTTAGACCCACCACCACGAAGCCCAAGGCCCGCTTGACCTATGATGCGAAGCAGCCCAAGCACACATACATATTAAAATTGGAGGACACTACCTGCATGGAATTCGAAAGCCCGCCCGAGCTAGGAGTTCCTTTCCAGAGGCCCTTCGTGTGGCCACCCGTCTAGAGTTTTAAGTTCAGTCGACCGCCCTCCGCATAATGGTTCATTATGGAAAAGCATACGAAGGTGTGCTATCAGAGAAAAGAAATTACAACAGCTGAAAGACTTTGTGAAATAGTAAAATAGGCAACGTTCGGAGCCTAACCCCTATATATAGGGGTAAAACGTCAACATACGCATTAAATGTGTCGTCAGAACATAATGCGCTGTAGACATATTAGGAAATGTGCGCTACCAACACGCTTTGTGACCAAACATGCTTCACCTCCCAGCACGTTCAATGTATGCATTAATTTTCCAGTCCGTTTAGCCTTCCACACTCGAGGTTTAAAACATAGTATTTTCCCCAACCGCAAAAGCACAAAATTTCAGCCGAGGAAAAGGAGGGCATTATGAGTACCATGGTCTTTAGACTCATTACTCAATGGGTCTGTATCCATTCGGGGCCTGGGCTCACCCGACTGGGCGATGGCGGCTCAAGCCTAGCTACTATATTAAAACTGGAGGACACTACCTAGATGTGGGAATCCGAAAGCCCGCCTCGAGGAGGTGGTGTCTTCCTTGCAGGTACCAAAGCCACCTGGGCTCAGAGTTTTAAGCTCCTCAACCAATCGTCCTTCGCGCATGGGGAAGTTCAGCATGGGAAGGATACATGCGCGTGAAAATGCAAAGGATATTTATCAATGATTTCCCAACGTTCAAATCCATTATTTCCCGAAAAGATTAATCCTTCATAAGGAATAATTAAGCCTTGATATGGAAGAAGAGATTTTATCCTCAAGATTAAGAGATTTTATTTTCTAAAATCAGCTTTATTTACGAACCACTTTCTATACCGTAAGATTCGCCTACCTACTTTATGGCAGCAATTCTAACTGCGAATACTTTCTTCTTCTTCCTTTCCATATTTTTGCTGACTTAATCATCGAATATGCGACTGACCCACCGTTGTCGACCGCCTAAGGGCTTTTTACATTACGCCGCCGACGCCCGCAGAGCACCAGATGATCAAGGCAACAACAATTACATTACAAGAATCGTCTGCGACTCAATTCGAGATCCCTTTCCTTCTTATGTCATTGTCTGTTTAAACGTTGAATGTTCTACCATTTGATTTAGACATAATGAACTTTCAATTATTTTGGTAACCATTTCAAAAATAAAAATTTAAAATATTATAAAAATAATTTTTAAAAATAGTTTTTAAAAACCTTTATATAATATTTTGTAAAACAAAAATCTTTTTAGAGATTTAAAATGTATTACACAAAACCATATTTTATGTTTTCAGACACATTTTCTTATTTCTTTTCTTAAAAATCGAAAACGGTTTAGTTTCATAAAAGATGTTAAATTTTTGTTACTCAAAATCAGGTGGCCTCTGAAATTCTGTATTAATGAATCAACTGGGTTAAACATATAGTATATATCATGCCCCTCTCACCTTAAATCCCTGCTCCGCCAGCGTTTTCAGACTTATGTTTGATTTTTCATGATTTATTACATAATTTTTAAAATTTTTAATTGAATAGAAAAATCAAAATATTTTATGTTTTATCTCGAATTTTAAAAATAACCCTGTATTTTGAAATAAATTAAAATTATGCTTTTTTATTCACATTTAAAAAAAATATATATATTTTTTTGCTTTTAAAGATACGACTCAACCCAGAAGAATGGCCTTTTTGCAACGGAGAACCATAATCAGATCAAAACAAATACTTCAATGTAATATATAAAATGATAGATGTAAAAAAAATAAAAGAGTGGGTTGGGTATATAAAAGAACCAGAATCGAATTTAGAATAACATACTATAATATAATATACAAAGAATATATGTAAAACGAGAAGTTAATATTCCACTCCATCATTAAAAAGAAGCAATTTTATAATCAATGGTCTCAACATAAATACCTAAGAACTTCTTAAAAAATCATTATCATGAGGAAATCAAATTGCAATTGGGAGTTGTACGTTAGAGATGTGAGTGCATGATTTGCGCTTGTCAGCAAGTGCAAGAAGTTGGGTGAAGTCCCATTCCAGGCCTAACTAGATGGACCAAATTAAGTCACTGAATCGATTCTATACTTTGATCAATTCATGATACCCCCCCACTTCTTAAGGCTACAAATGTCCACATACCACAACTCAAAATCCAATGGCCTGGAAATGATTTCCATCAACCCTCATTGTTTGTCACGAGAGTGGAAAACGGAAATTTCCACATCGACAATGACTTGTTATGCCGCCCAACTGCAAATTGTCTATTGTCTATTGTGTTTTAGTCATACTAATCTTGGATGTAAATAACGCATTATATGTAGTTTTTTTGTTTTTTCTTTTGAAAAGAATATACTATATATATATATATATATATATATATATATATATATATATATATATGTAGTTTTTATATTTAAAATTAAAGAAGTGAATCATCGAACAAATAGATATGATGATTGAGGTTTTTTTTTAACTTAATTAATGATTTCAAGTTCGAATATTGAGAATGTCGTTATATTTTAGGATAGATTTTTACCAATTTTATAGTTTCCTCTTAACTCATATTAATGTGATATAATTTAAAAATATTTTCTATATATATACGGATCCACTCAAAATGTCTAATGCCCTTTACGTTTAGTCTAGAGGCGGAGAATGGGAGGAGGCTGCGGAGAAAGAAAAATCGAACGGAAAGAGGAAGGAGTAGTTTACATCAACTAGATATATTCAATTATTCATCCCACTGCCGGACTCCCCACGTACCAAACATAGATGTAGGACGTGTCATTATGATATTTTCGTGCGGGCCCCAAAGGTCTAGCGTTTGCTATATAGTATTTACCGTTCATTAAAGTGGGTCTGAAACCTGCTAATCCTAATTCACGTGACCTGTAGTAATAGCTAGTGTACACTTAAGATGCGGTTTGATGTAGGAAACCTTATGCAAGTATCCTTCGTATCGGGTGATGATATTATCTAATTAATAAGTATTTGGTTTCGATGGTTTTTAAGCCTTTTCAAACGTTCTATCCCAATCGATATCGTTATACTTTAACTCACGATAATTTTTCAGGAGCCAAGTTGGATGTGGAGACTCGACACACACCCAAAAATCCTCAAACGAAATTCCATCGTGCATCCTATCAAACTACGATTTCCTTATTTTCCATTGTGGCCCAGACATACTCCATACTTGGTATCACCACGCTCTCATCATACCGTTTTGTTCGACATCCTTCTACACGATTAAACCTAAATTTGATTCTACTACCACTTGTAAAACTCCATAATAATCCATCCTCCATTACTGCATGATATCGGGTTCATTTTCGGACAAGTTCTCATTTTTGCTTATTTTCGATTTCTTCCCAAAAAAACCTCAAGCTACCGATTTTAACCAATGTAGGATTTTGAATGCACACCCACCAAGACCTCCTAACTTTTAAATTTATCTAACCAAAGAATTCAAATTTTTGGTTTGTCCTCTTAAGTATGTATGAATTTTAATTAGCATGCGATAATCAAATATCATAATAAAGCGCCTGAGCCGACTCAAGCTGATAAAAGCAGACACAGACATTATCCCATGCCAGAAAAACGATCATTACATAATAATAATGAAAATAAATAAATGTGATTTTTAAATTTGTATTTGATAAAATATCGTAATAAAGACCCTTGAGGCTTGACTCAAAGGGGGATACAGGGATGGGTTTACAGGGCCTTAGATCCAAGTCCCTATAAGAACGAGTTCTACAAAGATGTAATGAAAAGTATGAAAAAAAAATTTATAATAAAGTTACCTACCACTCTACTAAAAATTTGAACGAATTAACAAGCTGTGATTGGTTCTAGGAAAATATTAGGAAAAAAAAAAAACCATTGAAATTTACTTTCCTTAGTTTAGATAACATAAAAAAAAGATAGATAAAAATATAAATGAAAAATATTTAAATAATAATGCATGTTTTTCGTATTACTTTCCTAAAAAATATTAAGGAAAATAAAAGAGAAGATGAAGCGTCATATATAGGTTTTATCCAACAATCAATGTTATTTAGCTTATTTTATTCAATTAGGGTACTACTCAATTCCAAGAATACAAGTTCTTGTACAAACTAGTCTTAAACTTAATATTTTCTACAATAATAAGATTTTAAAAAAATATATAAAAATTTAACAATTTATAATTTTCTTCTATTTTAGTTGACTTTTCCATGACGGATCAAATAAGAGAATGAATTGTTATCTTTTTTTCTTTAAAATTTTTATGGATACAATCATGAATTTTTTGTCTTCGTTTCCTTACTTTTTTATTCTTTCCTTTCTATTTTTCCTTTCAATTTTCTTTCTCTAGTTCTTTTCAAGAATCATAGGCTCATAGCCTAAATGTCATGGATTATCAAAATTTTAAAAACTTTATATTGCTTTCCTGGATTCTTTCTTTCCTTTTATTTAGTTATTTTTTATTTCTTTATATTTTTTTTTTCATTTATCTTTTCAAAAAACCTAGCTTGAGTGTTTAAACTCTATTTAAGCTTTCTTTATTAATCTAATAATGTATGTGAATTCAGTAACATACGAAATAAAAATGATCAAATGAAACCACTTAATCTAGTTAGCTAAATTAATACTGTTCGGTTTACAACTAAGATGCTTTATTAAATGCTTAATGTAACTTTGCTTTAAATAATGTTTAATACGATTAAATTTTGAGAAGTGAATAAAACAAATCAAACTTTTAATTTTTATTTAAAATTTTGAGAAAATAAAAAAATATAAAAATACATATGCTTTAATTCGACAATACGAAACCAATTATGCTAGCCACGGACGTAAAATATACGATTTTCATATATTTGAATATTTAATTTTTTTAATAGAAACCATTCATAGAAAATATTAAGAAACAAAAAAAATCAAACATTCTGATTTTTTCTATTCAACAAATAATTTCAAAAATTCAACTATAAGTCTAAGTCGTAAAAAGAGGCTACGCCACGAGATAAACTTAATTTGTCAAATTTCCTTCACAATAAAGAAGCAATGCAGGACTTTTCAAAGGAGAGAAAAGTCTAGAAAACTAACAGAATTGTACTTATTAATAGTCCTCGTACAACTAGCTGGTTGTGGTGGAGTTTGATTTATTCATTTATTTATAATTTAAACTCAAATTTCCAGGGTGTGCTTGACTTGCAAAGTGGGGATCACTAGTAGTCTAGTATTATCATAACTGCAGTCGCGCGAGCAAGAGGCAAACTGCTATGTACACCGACAAAACAAACGCTACCTAAGATTCACGGGTGTGTAGATAAAAAACTTAATTCGCCAATTTTTTTTTTTCAGAATAAAGAAATAATATAAGGCCATGGAATATATATATGAGATGATTAAGATATCTCATAACTTAATTAATTCGCTTCACTGTACTGGTATCCTATCACGCGCCATATGATGTAATCCTTTAATATTTTTTGCGATTTTTCCGACTCGTATGCACTCGGGCTGAACTGATACTTGTTTTAAAATATTTTTCGTGTGTTTATAAACCCGCCCACAACATCCAATAATTTGATAAAAAAACAGACATTTCAAAAAGAAAAACAAAAATACACTTAATTAATAATAGCCCTCTTGCAAACAAGTTGGTTATTTTGTTTTATATATTTATTTATAATTTAAACTCAAATGGAGTGCTTGACTTGAAAGTGGGGATCACTAGCATCATCATAACTTCAAATTCTGAGAGTGCAAGCAATATGCCTGTCCACTGCCCATAAAAGGGAGCTAAATCTGAGCGTTAAGGGGCAATACCACCTACCTTCTTATTTTTCTCTTTCTTCTCCATCGATCATCGCTATGTTTGATTCCACTGTCAAAGGTTCTTCAACAATGGCTTCACTGCTGCTCCTTTTTGGGTTGCTAATGGCTACCATACACTTAACAGGTCTTTCTCTCAACCTTTCATCTTGTAATGTAACTTGGTCAAGGGATAACTATGTTACCGTATCCCATGACATTTTATTTTGAAAAAATTAGCTCTGAGAAAAGCTTCTTAAACTAAGGTTTAATCCCTTATCTAAATAATTGATAAAGAGTCCAATAATAATTTTAGTTAATCTTACGTATTATCTAAGGTATTAGATATAATCTTTGTAACCAAGATTTATTAAGATAGACTCTTTATCAAATAATTTAGACTTTTTATTAATTATTTTTGACATAAAAAGATTAGGCTTAGGTTTTGGCTTGTTTTGATCTAATTTTTCAAATAAAATACCATGGACTTATAACATAGTTTTTCTTTTGATTAATCCTTATTTGTTTGATAGGATCATCTTGCACGCACCTTTACACATCTAATGAGACCCTAAAGTTAACGTTCGGATTAAACCAAGGCCTAACCAACTGAATAACCAGTTTACTTTGATTAACTTTATTACGACTGACTCATCATTTTTGTACTTTATTACTTACAGGTGCCCAAACGGGAGTGTGTTACGGAATGCAGGGTGACAACTTGCCGTCCGCGGGAGAGGTGGTAGCTCTCTACAACCAGTACAACATCCGAAGAATGAGACTGTACGATCCCAACCAAGCCGCTCTCCAAGCCCTTAGAGGCTCCAACATTGAGCTCATGGTAGGCGTCCCCAACGATGCCCTTCAAAACATAGCTTCCAGCCAAGCCAACGCCAATACATGGGTCCAAAACAATATCAGAAACTACGGTAACGTCAGATTCCGATACGTCGCCGTCGGAAATGAAGTCAACCCCACGGGCTCCACCGCCCAATTCGTTCTCCCCGCCATGAGAAACATTTTCAATGCAATCTCCGCAGCTGGGCCAGGAACCAGATAAAAGTTTCCACCGGCCATTGACACCGGCGTTCGGAACATCCTACCCGCCGTCGCAAGGCGCCTTTAGGTCGGACGTCACGTCCTTTCTCAACCCCATTATCAGCTTCCTGGTCAACAACCGCGCCCCGCTGCTGGTCAACCTCTACCCTTACTTTAGCTACATTAGTAATACCCGGGACATTCGGCTAGACTATGCTCTTTTCACGGCTCAGGGAACAGTGGTGCAAGATGGGCAACGTAGTTACAGCAATCTTTTTGATGCCATATTGGATGCTGTATACTCCGCCCTGGAGAGGGCCGGCGGCGGTTCTTTGCAGATTGTTATCTCAGAGAGTGGGTGGCCTTCAGCCGGCGGGACGGCAACGACGGTAGACAATGCAAGGATTTATAACACCAATTTGATTCAACATGTCAAGGGTGGGACTCCCAAGAAACCTGGAGGGCCCATCGAGACTTACCTGTTTGCCATGTTTGATGAGAACAGGAAATCCCCAGAATATGAGAAACACTTCGGGCTTTTCTCTCCAAACAAACAACCTAAATATTCGCTCAATTTCAACTAAGAGCCTACAGAATTACTAAGGAATAAAGGCTCTTTTTTTCTTTTCTTTATGTAATAGTCCTGCGGAAAATAACTGTTTCGTAGCCTCCCGGCAAATGCGGAGGCAAGCATTATGAAATAAAAGAAGTTACTAGCTCCTTCCACTTAGAAAAATCTTTGTACGATCTTAGAAAATTATAAGTGGAAGTCTCAAGTATTCGCAGCAGAAAGAGTTCTGCATCGTAAAAGAAAAGAAAAGAAAAAAAATCACATTTGATGGTATCTCTAAGTTCATCTCACTGTAAAGATCGATGTTTCGATAACTTTAATTTGTTAATCCTAGAATTGTCCCATTTGCATATCGGCCATAGCTTTAAGGTTGAAAAGTCTCTAGATTTCATTTTCCCGATTACCCATTAGACAAGGTTGTGTGATTGTGACGAGGAAGAACACACATGGGGCCTGGTAGGCGATAACGTACAGAACCCACATGGGGCCTGGTAGGCGATAACGTACAGAACCAAGTTGGAGGTAAATAAATATCTAGGCTGGCCAGTCGACATGGTCTAACTTGGGGGTTCTATCGATCCGGCAGTTCTATGCCAGCTCCGCTCTAGAAAAAAAATGGACTAAAAACAATTTTTTTATTTTAAAGAGATGATACATTCTCTGCTTTCAACTTTTTTAACATTAAATCCCTCTCACTTTAAAATGTTCAAATTAAGTTCTTATACTATCCAAAACGTAAAGAGTAATTAAGTCCCATTTTAATGGGGAGGTTACCTGAGTCGCAATCCGTCTTCTTATCTAAAAAATTTGTCCATAAGTTCTTTTTCTAAATTTCAAAAGTATTTTTTAAATAAAAATAATTATCATATTCACTAAAAATTTTAAAAATTCAATCTTAATTTATTAAAACATTTATATAACCCGGATATTTCATCTTAAAAAATTATAAAAATAAAATAAAACACTATTAAGGATAACAAAATTATTTCTTTGTTATTTTTTAAAAATGGAAATATCAAGAGAAAATCATTCTCGTAATATTTATTTTTTTAAAAATGATTTATGAAAAACAATTTATCATAATAGTTTTTATTTTTATTTAAAGAAATAATAAGGATGAATTTTAAAATAAAAAATATCACAAAGATGATTTTTTGTCATGATCTTTATTTTAAAAAATAACTTAGGAAATAATTTTATATCATAGTAATATTATTTTTATTTTTTATAAATTTATTAGAATGATAGACATTATTATATAAATATTTGATAAATTAAAAAATTGACTTTTAAATTTTTTAATAAATGAGATAATTAATTTTATTTTAAAAACTAATTTTTCAAAATTTATATATTTTTTATAAAAATTTTAATTTTATACATTATTTATATAATTGTGGCTAACGACTGTTAACCCGTCTTTTAAAATGGGACTTACTCTTTACGTTTTGGATATTACAATTACTTGATTTTAATATTTTAAAGTAGAGGGGGTTGATGTCAAAAAAGTTGAAAGCAAAAGGGACTTGAGAATGAATTATCTCTATTTTTAATTTAAGGTTTATTAGACGACTATATTCGAGAAGAGTTTTTTTTTTTTTCCATGACAAAAAAACTCGAAAAATATGTTTTAGTAATCAAAAACCATTTCCTATTTTTGGTTTTTAAGGATAAGGAATATAGTATTTTTCAATGCACAATTTTTAGTTGTTTTTTTTTGGCTTAAAAATTATATAAAAATGTAGAATAATTAAAAAAGAATTATTAGATATAAAGACAATTTTAAAGCTATACTTATAAATATTAGAAAACAAGTTATAGACATTTTATATTTCCTTACATCTATTTATTTTGCATATTAAGGTTATATGGACTGAGAGGTGATCGACCAAACAGAATCGGATACCCTATTTACTGACCGAGATGCACCAATGTGATTCCCACGAAAGATCGGCCTATGTTAATTCACACTTCTCATGACCCAGACGCGACCTAAAGCTTATCAGGGATTGGTGCGAGAAATTGGCTGAGCATAATAAAAGTTGCAAACCTCATTTTGAATTCCTTGGACATACACGTTCACTTAATCAACGTTTAATGAATATAAACCATAAATGCATCAATGGAAACAATCAACCCTAAAATATTTCCTTGAGTTATATCCCCGATACTATCCCAAATTCTTGTGAGTGGATATTGATCATTCCCTACTTTGTTTTGTTTTATTTTATTTTTAAAACCTTTCTCCCTAGGTCATCGAGTCGCTCAAATAATGAACGACTTTAGTAGCTGCAAAGACTAATCCTCACTAAAACTACACCTTTCCCTACGATCGATATCCTGACATGTTACTCCACTCAGACCCCAGATACTGTGCGACCCGTGTGCTGGCGAAAATCCACAATAACTGCTATGACACTGTAAGTTTATTTATATGGTTGCCTTGAATGATTTTGTGAATATAAAACTTGTGTTGAGGATTTATGGATGTGGTTTTAAGGAATTCCTAGCTTTTTTATTCAATTGTTGCATGCTAGGTAGTGAGATTAAGACCATGAGGTCATCCATGAGGTCATCTTTCAATCGGTTTAATTTCACAGTTGAAGATGTTGATTTCCCTAGTCATGTCCCTAAAGGTAAGTTGCATATATAAGACCATTCCTACAGTTGATTAAGGCATTGTATGAGGTTGGAAAAGGTCTTCCTAGGATGATAGGTATGTTATTGCCCTTAGTAGATTGTTCTATGTTAAGCACAATAAAGTCGATTGGGTAGTAGAATATGCTGACTTGTACCAATACATCTTCCATTATACCTCTTAGTTTTTTAATTGATCTATCGATTGGGACATATCTCCTTGATTTTTCTCTAAGTTATCCAACCTTTGGCCATGTCTCTTATTTATTGACTTTTGTTCTCCTATGAAATCAATCGTGATATTTTTAATCTCTAAAATTTCATTAGTAAGAGAATTTCCTTGAGTTGGTGCTTGATTACTCTGATTAAGCTGTTGATTTTGCCTCCAAGATAGGTTAGGATGGTTCTTCCAAATTGGGTTGTAGATGTTCCCATAGTCATTGTTATTGTTGTTCCTAAAGGGTGGAGCCTTGTATTGTTCAACAAAGTTGGCTTGTCCTTCTATGGTTTCTCTCATAGTAGGTAAAAATGGACATCTCTTCACATGATGATCATAAAATAAGGCAGAGTTGTAACACCCTAAATTATACCCCAATAGTTTTGACATAAGCTTAAGGGTAATAGTAAGTCAATTTGGTGCTTTTGAAATTTGATCGCTATGGAAAAGGATATAACCGAAATTTATTAAAGAAGCAAAAATGATAATGGTAAA
Source organism: Tetrastigma voinierianum (assembly GCA_016808115.1). Lineage (NCBI taxonomy): Eukaryota > Viridiplantae > Streptophyta > Magnoliopsida > Vitales > Vitaceae > Tetrastigma > Tetrastigma voinierianum. Next base: position 17,265 of record JAEQBH010007951.1, on the reverse strand, counting down.
TTGTTAAATTAGGGACTTAAGGGACATTAAGTTAAAAGGTTATATAATATTTTAGAAAATTAATAAGTTAAATTGCAAATTGAATTAAGAGGGAGGATCAGCAAGAGCAAAGAGGGAAAACTTCAGCTAAATTTACTCTTAAGACAAAGAATTGTCTTTAAGAAGAAATTCTCCATTTGTGGTTTTCAGCCCAGCATACAAAGGAGAAGAATCCAATCCTTGCTACTTTCACCCATGTGCTTGGGAGATATCCTGTTCGCAAAGAAGAGAAGAAAATGAAGAAAAGAAAAGCTAGGTTGAAGCTTTCAAGACATCATGTTAGAAAACCCCAACTCTTCCCATGTTTGGGACCTTATTAATAACATCATTTACAAACATCTTGTTTTGTTATGATGCTGAATCATGATGGTAATATGATTTGATTTGGTTGTCGCCAATAATAAGGGAGTAAAGATGTGTGAATTGGTGTATAGGTGTTTATGTAAATCATTAAAAATTTCATTGGGACATGGATCGTGTTGTCATAATACGGGGCCTACGTGCCTGAAATCTGGATGCATATTTCAATTGCGCATGAAAGTTTAGAACCAGGATGTAAAGTTAGGAAGATACTGAGAATCAAATCCTGCTCTAAGACCATTGAAACTAAGTCTGATGTTAAGATATTGATTTTGTTTCTACAAAGAGCAAATATGCTTGTTCGGTCATATCTGAAAGTTATAATTAATTCAAATGAGATGAATCAAAATTCTACTTAAACTAGACACCTAGGAAACTAACTTTCATAAAGAAAGTATGTCAAATTATGTCCCTATCATTCCCAAAAAAATTTCAAATATAAGACACAATTATGTTCCTAGAAACTATCCAGGAATATTTTAGAATGTTTAGACCATTTCTCCTAATTTACACCAAATGACCTTGATCTATGTTTCCTTAGAAACTTTATTACAGTGAACATTGTGTTAGAAGATCACTTTGTCTAAAAACCTCATTTATTGGGTCGAAATTGTAGTTGGAAATGAACATTTTAGTATGCTTGAGGGAAATATAGTCATAAGAATTGACTAAGAGTATAATATGAAGTTATTAAGACCAGTATAAAATACTTTGAAACACATATAACTATATGCCTGTCTAAGACTAGATAGCGAATACAGGACTAGTGCTAATTAGCATTCCTATTTCATATTAATCAGCACGTTTGAGCTCTATAACTACTAAAATACTTATAATTTTTATAATAATTTAATTATATATTCCTGCATTTAATCGAGTTAAACTTTTTCCTGCGAAATTACATAAATGAAGAATTTCAGAAAGTGAAGTAATATGGATATACATGATTTAAATACATATACAAATGAGAAATTGATCAATTTGGAAATAAAACCTAAGTGAAAAAGGGCAAATTTGGAATGTAAAATGAGGACCTAAGGGTCAAATGATAAGCTTAAATGCTAATGTGAATAAGGAGACTAGTAAGCTTTTAAGTGAGAAAAAAAATGGAAAATGGGATTTAATGAATAAGCCAAACATGGCCTTAAGGTGAAAACATAACTTAAGGCATATTTAGTCTTAGAATGCTCATTTGAGCAAAAACGGTTTTGAGAGCAAGTATGGGAGAAAAGCTAGGGTTTTGCAAGAAGAAGTGATTTTGGTGGGAGATCATCCCCATTCCTTGCTTCTAAGTGATCAAGCATCTTGGGTGAAGAAGATTCAAAGGGATTTAAGATAAGAACTAAACCCTAGATTTCTTTAAATGATGTTTGTATAGAAAACCCTAATCCATCTATAGGTTTTGCTCATGGCTGGTTTAGGATGATATTAGATGTTATCGGAGGGATTCCGTGATTTGTTTTTGGTTTTATGGATTTTGGAGAAAAATCGCAAAATAGCAAATTAAAAATATTATAAGTTCTGCTCCTAATACGTATAGTGGGAGTCAAGAAACACATATGAATCTTTACAAGAAGATATGGATGCCTGGCCACAACGAGCTGAGTTTAAATGCATTCCTTCTGGTATACGCATGGCTCTCCAGCAGCAGGTATGTTTCACGCAGGTGGTAGTGAAGGTGTTGGCGTCGCCACTTAGCTATCGTACATCGTGAACAAATTTCGAATTTTTGTTTTCGAACACCTTGTATTCGTACATCGATAGTTTAAGGAACTAAACAAATGATTAATGGGGGTTCAAGTAAGGATAAAACTAAATGAAACGACTGCACTTATATTCATTTAGTACGACACTGTTCTATCGCTAAGAGTGGAGAAATGTATTTGACCAGCGGGTGGGAAGACGATAACTCATCTAGATCGTATCGAAAGAGAAAAGGGATCGATAAATTTGTTCTGCCTTCCGTGACTCACTCCATTCAAGTTCTATTTGTAAAATATATATATATATATATATAGTATATATATATATATATATATATATATATTGATTTAAATCTATTAGTATTCGTAAATGTTTGTCACATTCTGCATGTGCGCGTATTTGAACTATAAGTGAATTACCGTACGTGAGTAAATAGATTTGAAATATATTATCAATGACTATGATGGGATTCACCAACTGAATTGGGCTGCGGAAGGTAACCGTATTTGTTCAATGCGAATCACATTACTATCGAACTATAAATAGTATAATTCACTGAATCAACTGTCGCAATGTCAATTTCATACCAATCATAGAGATTTGTATTATCGGGAATGCAAATCACATTACTATCGAATGACAAATGTGCACAAGATTCACCACCAATTACTTAACGCGACTCTATAGTCATATGTAAAATCGCAAACCGAAAAGCGAAAAATGATATTAAAAAGTGTATTTGTATAAGTATCTTTTACATTACACATAGACATTGTATAAATGCATTATTTTGATAAATGCATGATTCGTATTGAACTAAAATGAAATAGAGAACTGTATAGAACCACTAAGCATGAAAATGCTTAGCGTATTGTTTTATCAATGCGAAGGTACTGAGTGATAAGCAATGATTGGAAAGCTTTAATTCAAGGTCGAGGAGCTCGCAGTCATTTAAAAGTTCATGTGAGTATGATCATTACATGCATCCTCACCATTTTTTAGCATGACATTATTTTGTAAACAAAAGGAGTTCAACTCCGAAATTATTTTTGTGCCTATAACTGAATACGGTTTTGGACATCATGTTGTAAATGGCATAATATGCAATTTTTGGTTAAGAGCATATTTTGTAAAGGAATTGCATTGAATTTGTAAATGTTTATGGGCTTGCCCCAACTTAAAATCACTTCTGCAAAGAGTTGAGAACGAAAATGCTTATATTAATGGAATGTAATTGATAACTGTATTTGATAAATCGCTTTGACCGGGCGTCCCCGGGTTTTGGTTTGGATCCGCCAACCTGGTTGGGCCAGGCTCGGGGGTAGCTGCAATTTAGTGGTATCAGAGCATCTAGGACCCAGTTCTGACCCGCCAATCGGGTCGGACTGGAAAGGGGTGCTACATGCTTCATACTATTTAGTAAGTCTGTTTAATGCTATTCAACACTCTTGTTCGACTGGCGCCATTAAGTGGACTCCGTTTTCGGCCACTTCCTGTTTTGTACTATATTGTACCTATGGGTACCTATTATACCGTGTTCCTGTTATTCATTTTCAATAGTTTGTTCATGCAAACATTTATATGAAATGTATCTGAATAATGAACAATATGAAAATAAAGTAATCAGCTTAGATGCTAAGACATACTTCAGCTCTGTATTGTAAGGTACCTAGGGTACCTTTTGTTATGAAATTTCTTTTATGAACTCCTACGGGAGAAATGAATACTATACTATGTGAAATAATTCACTACTAGAAAATCCTGAAATAGCTACTAAAATTAGCTACTAATGCTACTTAGAAGGTTAACACTACATAGTTACTAAATAGCTACTTCAAGATAAAGGTAAAAGGGGGCTTAGCTACTATGTAGTAGCAAAAGGTTTCACTAATGTTAGCTACAGAGCAAATAGTAGCTAAATAAATACTATATAGCTAATAAATTGATGTCAGTCGCTAAATAGCTACTATAAATGTTTGTTTTTGCAATCGCTATAGCCGAGTTACAAGAATTGTGGGATGTTGGAATTTTAGCATATGACATTTCAACGAAACAAAATTTCCAGTTAAGAATGGCATTAATGTGGACCATCTGTGACTCGGTACGAAATGTTGTCGTGGTGGAGCACACCGGGCCTGCTGACATGTCCCGTATTGCATGGGTCACTAGAGGCGTTCACACTTTCAAAGAATGGAAAACACCCGGCTTGACACCCACTATGCACTGCACACATTTTAAGAACAGATATCCTTTCGTAAAAATATGGTGGTAAGAAATACAACACCTCCTAGGCATAAGTGGAAACGAAATTTCACAACACCTAATTACCAACCTTTGGATTGAAAAAGGTAATTGAAATTGGAGCCTCTGATATTAATGATCTGATATGTAAAGCTCACGGATGGAAGAAGATGAGAATCTTTTGGGATTTGCCATACTGGAGCACGCTACTCATTCGACATAACTTAGATGTCATGCACATTGAGAAAAATTTATTTGAGAACGTGTTTAACATGGTTATGAATGTGCCGGGTAAAACTAAAGACACCTGGGCGTAATAAGAACTGAATGAGTACTATCGATGCCTTAATCGAGAAGGCAGAGGGAAATCTACTCAAGTACCCTAAAGCTTGCTACGGCTTTGATAAGATCAGAAACAAGTGTTGTGTGAATGGGTTAAAATCTAAGATGTACCCAGATGGATATGCATCAAATTTGCCTGATGTGTGGATATGCAAAAGCTTGTTGTTCGGGGATGAACAACCATGATTGTCGTTTTCATGCAGGTTTTCGCGCTTATTTCCTGCGAATTGCTGCTACGTAATGCGGAAGACACTAAATGAAATGTGTTATTCCGCTGATCCACTTCTTACAATTATCAAAAATGATGACATGGCTCGACTAGAGGAAGCGATCCTAGTTATTCTATGTAAGCTTGAGTGCATATTCCCTCCTAGCTTCTCTGACTCGATGGAGCATTTGCCCATACACTTGCCTCATGAAGCGACTTGTTGTGCCGCCAATATCGGATGTATCCTTTCGAGAAGTAATTCTTTGTTACTATGATTACTTACTTTTCACTTATGCAAATGGCCAATCGAGACATATAATGTAGGTACCTTCGTAAGCTAAAAAATAATGTGAAAAACAAGGCATGTGTTGAAGGTTCAATATGCAATGCCTATTTAGTTGAAGCAACTTCATTATTTTGTTCATACTATTTTGAGGAGCATGTACACACAAGGCACAAAGGGGTGCCGCGAAATAATGATGTTTGTGGAGAGAATTGAGAGGAAAACAAGGAGACATTGTCTATTTTCAAATATCTCGACAAGATTGATAGGCCACATTGAAAAGTAAATCATCATTAGAAGAGTTTCATGTCAGACACACAACCGTATGTTGTCAATTGCTAGAAGTGGATCCATATAATAAGTATTCCTGTTGATTAGATAATGTGTAACTAATCAACTTTTGCATTTTTCTATGTATGGTCTATAATATGAGTATGTAAATTATTTGGCTTTATAAGGATTTATACCGATGATTATGCAAAGTCGAAAGGGACATAACTGACACCGAAATAGATACACTACTAGAAAGGAATTCGCCGTTCAATACATATGTGTAAGTAAAGGTAGTATTCCACTTAAAATTAATCTTTCATATATACCCATACGTATATTAACCAAATCACTTTAATTTATATAGGTGAACAATCTCTTCAAATAATATCATGAACACACAACTCAAGGACTTAAGCAAACGACCTTCAGGACTATAAGAACATATCCAGGGTATTTGTAAATGGATATAAATTCTACTCACGGGCAAGGAACTTAAAAGGCACAAATGAATAGTGGCGCTCAGATCAAAGGGTCTAACTATAGTGATCATCATGAGAATGACTATCATGGTCAACTTTGGGGAAGTCATAGGGTCGAATATCCTCGGCTCATACTGGCTTAATAGTATTGTTCAAGTGTGAATGGTTTGATCCAACATTGAATATTGGGACAAGGGTTCATCCTAAATATAACATTGTAGAGGTAAACCACTGATGTATATTTAACAAGTTTGAACCTTTTGTTTTGGCTCAACAAGCGACTTAAGTGTATTATTGTCCATATCCTAGCTTGAGACGCGATAGAGCTTATTGGTGGGTTGTTAATAAAAGAAGCGCGGATGTCAGGAAATTCCTCAATCATCTCGAATAATTTCACCACCAAGCCCAACCATTCCAAGAGGATGATATGCAATTTCATGCAATGTAGGTTGCCTCTCGCGAACCAAAGTCCTCGTCATTCTAATGGAGCAAGTAATACAAATTGATCGGAAATAAAATTGAAATCGGTAACGACCGGGACTTGAATCGACCGTAAGAACCGATGATAATGATAATGATTAGTGGGTGTGATTTACATCATGTTCACTATATATGTTTTATTTTTTTTATTTTTTTCATAAACTTGTACTAACATGTTTATATATTCTACTGTTGACATGTGAGGTCGAGGATCAAATGAGGGGGAGGTCAGAGGTAGAACTGTGCGTGGTCACGGGTATACTATCCCATGCAGAAGGTCTAGCTAGTACCACTCCCCTAGAAAAATTGCATACCTTATCCATACAACCATCTATGGAATCATCTTCGGTGCATTCGACTTTGTCGACACAAGCTGCGAGCACGCCTTCACTACCAATTGGGTCTACACCATCGACCATGTCTACAGCTATGACCTCAGCATCTAGTAGGACTCAGTTGATTGTGGAGAATGGGAGGTAAGTGAACATAATATATAGAAATATTTTAGATTATTGTTCTTAATTTTTTTTATGTGTGAAAATTGATATTGCATGCTTTTAGGTTTGTCGAGTCTTATCGATGCGCGTCTCGCATCACCTCCATTTAAGAAGCTTTCTGTCACATTAAAGTGGCAAGTAAATGCAAGACCGCCACAAAGAGGTAAAATACTTTTTATCAGGGAAGAGTTCATGTATAACCTATCTACTATAGCCTTTATGTAAATGTGTACATGACAAATCAGATAGTATAAGTTAAAAACAGGTTTGTCGTTGAGATGTTGTCGATTAGTTGAGGGAAAAATATATAAGGTTCATTATATTGCAAGTACTTAATATGTTTGTTTTATTAGGTTGGATTGTTGCTGTCATAAAGGAAACTCGTTTAAATTTCCTTAGAAATATCATTATTAATTATTTTAACATTTATTTCGTGACTTATATGAGTAACTTATTACTTTCTTTATATAAATATTTCATGGATGCCGAGATGGAGGGGGCATCACAAACTGGGAGGTGCTCATAAGTCTATGATACGCATAATTTGAATAAGTGAGGAACATAGGTGGAGATCATGCATGTTACGGAGTCCATTTAGGCTAGGTGGAATGAAGCATGGGGTATTGCAGAGTTTCGGGCTCAATCAGAACGAAAATCTTTGAACCGCCGAACCGAGAAGGCTAGACTAAGCACAGGACCTTCAAGACACTTGTGGTCATTTCATTCTCGTAGAGCATGTTAGGAGTGATTGTAAGTACTTTAACTCTGCTTTGATTTTTATTTTGATTTGTAAGATCATAACATATATATCTTCTAATTTACTAATATTTCTATAGAGAAAGAGACCGAAGAAGCCTCATCCTTATCCAAATCCATCAAGAATCGCACACTTCTAAGCATTCACTATCCGTGTCATTTAGAGTGGCTCGCCAAATCTGGGTAAATAAATTAAAAGTATATAATATTACTAAGTTTTTTATTATATATTCATATATTGTCTGAATATTCATTCTAATTTGTAGGAAGCCGTGCATTAAGAAATGCAATGAGGTAATAAATAGAGATGAAGGTTTAGGAGAGAACACTACATCTATCGATGAAGATGCAAAAGATACTTACGAGTCAGGATGCCTGATAAAAATGCCGTCGCGACTCATATAATGGATTAGGTGACCAACTCACACACGAGTGACCCATCTACCATTCCACTCCGCATGTCATCCAGAATGATCTCTGAGTCATGGAGTGTGCCTCAAGGACGAGGTTCGACAGGAGGTGCAAGAGGAAGTGGATACTAAGGTTAAAGTTCTGCAAGATCAACTTGATGAGGTTAAGGCTCTACTAAGGGCTTTAGCTCAATCGACATAGGTCTCCTCATCAACTACAACTCCACATGTGGATGCCCCCCACGTATTTAATTCCCACCACAGATGATCCCCCCATCGCGATATATGTGAACATTCTTATCGGCTGAAATTTTTTATTTCATTTCAGATACTATCTAATACATTTAGTACACATTATTTTGGTTTATGTTATTCGATGGACGCTATTTTTGCGATAATAGAATCTTATAATTTTTATTTCATTTTAATTTTTTTATTATTTGTTTTAACGTTCTAATAATTTAATAATTAATTAAATTAATTTTAATTAATTAATTTAATTTAATTAATTACTTTAATTAATTTAATTATAAATTTAGCTACTACCTTAGTTTAATTACTAAATAGCTATTACTGTTTAACTACTAACTCAGTAGCTAAATAGCTACACTACATTGCTACTACAAAAATTAATCGCTAAATAGCTATTACTATTAAGCTACTAACATAGTAGCTAAATAGCTACTCTGCTTAACTACTAAATTTTTTTAAGCATAGCTACTACTATTTAGCTACTAACTTAGTAGCTAAATAGCTACTTACAAAATAGTTACTAAATAGCTATTACAATTTTGCTACTAATATAGTAGCTAAATAGATACACTTATTAGCTACTACATTTTTTCCGTCGCTAAATAGCTACTCTGTTAGTAGCTATATAACTGTAATACTTAGCTACCAACTAGTTCGGTCACTAAATAGCTACTATGTTATGTAGTAGCTATATATTATTTTAGTAAACTAATGCATTCTCAATTTTAGCTACTATAATTGTGAGTAGCTAATTAGTAGCTATAAATAATCGCCATTTTCACTTTGTTAGCTATTACATTCTTTACATTAGCTATTACTATTGTTGGTAGCTATTTAGCTACTACGTAATATAGTAGCTAAGTAGTAGATATATATAGTCTTCCTCTTACCAAATTAGCTACTACATTTTTCATTTATTACACTATTTTTAGTAGCTAATTAGCTGTTTCGATATCCCAGAGAATATTGAAAAAGCAGTGAGCTGACAGCTACTAGTAGTAGCTAAAATTAGCTTAGCTACAAGGAATTTTGCTACTATATCCTGTAGTAGCTATTTAGTAGGTAAAGAAATTTAGCTACTAAAATAAATAGTTTAGCTACTACTTTTTTGTAGTAGTTAAAATCAATTTTTCTAGTAGTATACATCATGTACATTGCAATGGTGGATCACTGTATGTGGTCATATATGTTATTCTGTCTTCCCACAAAGATAGAAGTTTAACATGGGTGTTTCATCCGTGTAGGTATTGAAAAAATCGCCAAGGACATCCCGCACTTGTCAAGGCCAACACATCATTAGGAGTCCTTCTTATGTAGGTCCTTGATTTTGTCCTTTTGGTAATAGAAATATAAATGTAATATTTTGTTATAGCGAAACTTGTATGAATACAAGTAGCTAGAGACTCAAACATATATGTACAGGATATTTTAAACAACACTATGGTGGTAGTTTTACAAAGTGATAATTTATAGTCAAGAATTTTCAAAATTCTAGCTTCTTGAAACAAGTTATGTCACTTATGAATCTATACTTGAAATAGTCTCAAATAATGCCAGGAAATCAGGTGAACAGGTCTTAGCTCTATGTGGCGTCCCCTCACCTGTCGCAGTTTGGAAAAGGGGCATTACATAGATGGCATGGTGTGGGCTGATTTGCTATTTCATTGGTTGCATTGACCTCTCTTTTGATGGACATATCATCAAGTCTCCTATGTAGTCTAGCTAAGCTAGCCCTAATGTCAATATTGTCATCAACTTGATATATTCCTCTTTTATGTCTAGGTTGATGTCCTAATCTAGATGTCTCTCTGGTTAGAGATTCCTCCCATCCTCTAGCCAATTTCGCTATTGAGATGAGGAATTATAGTGCTTCATTCTCCCTTTTGTGGAGGAAACCTCCATTGCACATAGACTTTACTAATTGTTTCATATTTAAGGTGAGTCCATCATAGAAGAAATTGCCTAGGGTGAGTTTTTCAAAGCCATGATGAGGACATGCATTAACTGATTCATAAATCTATCCCAACATTGGTGAAATCTTTCCCCTTCTCTAGGAGTAAAGGTACTTAATTGTTTTCTTTCAAAGAGATAGTCATGCATTGGGAAGAATTTTTTCAAAAATAAGGCTTGCAATTCAGCCCATGTACCTATGCTCAAGGATGTTAAATTTTCAAGCAAAGTTGTAGCTTTATCCTTTAAAGTAAAAGGGAACAAAGGAAGTCATACCGTCTCATTAGGTGCAATCCCCTCTTTAGTTGTTCAGCATAGAACTTGGAAGTCCCTTATGTGAGTGTACGGGTTCCCACTTTCCATCCCATGATAAGTAGGTAATTGTGCTAGTAATCGTGATCTAACAACACAATTTTCTTCAGCCAACGCAATGCAAGATGGAGTGCTTTCCATGGGTGGATTTCCTTGGTCCCAAAGTGTTCTAGGTGCTCTGGCGGCTGCCTTTTGAGGTGCATTTTGAGTATTTTCAGTTGGGGCTACTTGTTCCTCTCTTTCGTTCTCCCCATTATCAGAGTGTTATCCATGTTTGGAAGTGGCGGTTCAATTCTGGCAAGTCTACTGTTGGTTCTGTCCTAATTCTTGTTCATATGTGAAAATTATCAAACTAAAATGCAAAAAAAACTTAAAAAAACTAAAAATATGGTTAGTCTAAAAAAGAAAAGGAAATAAAAATGAAGTAAAAAAGATTAGAAAAATAAATCAACTAAAGTATGCAACTAAAAATCGAATTTACTCAAGAGAAGCGCGAGATCCCTGCAATGGCGCCATGTGGTTCGCCTTTATGTCGGCGGTTAATTGATGACAATGAGGAAGCACAAAAATTTATAAAACCTAAACTAAACTTCAAGTAGCCTATGACTACCCAGATATATGGTTTAGGATCGTCTACTATAATGAGTTTTCTTCCCTTTGGTGAGTAATCCTAAGTCCCAATCTTATTTATTAATTGCTTTTAAAACAAAAAATTAAAGATATGATTTTTAAATGATTGAGAAGAAGAGATGTTTGTTGATTTTGGAGGAAATTATATAACTAAAGCCTCGGGCCTTGGTTTCACCAATTTCGGCCTCACCATGATAATGCAAAAGGGGCTAATTTAGTCCCAGTCGCTTGAATAAAAGATCATCCATAACTAATCCCCTAAACTCCGCCTAGATGCCTCTTTTATGAGATTTATTTAGCATAGATTCTCAATGTATGATAGAGTAGTTCTTACTGATGTTTAGAGGTGTCTAACAGGTTCTCAACTCAGCCCTTTGGTGGATTCTTGATAGGAAACAATATCTTTCACATATCGGGTCAAAGATGCATGGTCCAAGCACCCAATATACCATTTAGATTTGCTAAGTATCAAGAAGACTAGTTGTAGAGATGAGAGACTCCAATATGGATAGATGGGGAACTAGACCGTTGCTACTGATACTTTGATGTCCTCAATCGACGCATTAACGATTTTCAAGCCTCCAACAAGAATAAAAAATTCTATATTTGAGATGGCAGTTGTAGCCTCCTTTGGTCATCATGGTGGGGTGGATCAAATCCACCTCACCTCAAGAAAATGAACTACTCACTCATGGTGAATAGGGAGTAGGCCATGAATGAAAAGAATAAGAAGAACATAAGAAAAAATGTGATGCAAGCTTTATTAAAGAAAAAGGAAAGAATTCCCAAGAATTTAGAAAGTAACTAATTAATCTCAGGAAATTCAATCACATATTGTTTTGATCATCCTACCTCTATGTATAATACACCTCTAAAGGTTTCTTGGTGTCCAAGTACAATTAGTTTCCTATTACAAGTCATATCTCGAAGACCAGAATCAAAACTTTCCAAAAAAAGTGACTTGCAACGATTTCGCAATGCTCCTTAGCAATAGTGCGAAATCGGGCAAGAATGGGTGATGATTACGAAATTTCGCAATGTCAAGAGGGCATTGTGAAATCGGCATGATTACTTGCAAAAATTGTCTAGAATTGCCAAAACTCCTCCTCCCTAATGTGACCATTCCATCATGGCTTCAACTTGTACAAATCGTCTATGGGCCCCAAGCTCGCACAAAAGGCTTGAGATCTCCTTGTTGCTTGTCCTCATGATTCTAAAGAGCCGCAAAAATGCCTAAAATGACCCATATGCATACATGTACTCAATAAAACCATTAGTAGCAGGGTTTCAAGGCTAACAACGCATAAAGTAGGTAAAGTGCAGGTTTCCACTATGAAAAGGTTTTATTTCTTGAATATCAATTACTAAAAATTGCACTTTTCTAGTGGTTATCAATGAGGCTTAAATTTCTCAAACGTAGTTAGATCTACTTATAAATCAATTAGGTTACATATTGGTTATGTGTAGATAAGACTTCCCTTTTCTCATAGTCTTCTTCTCTTAATTCTCTTATAATGAAACATGAAATAAGCTCCATTTATTTCCCTTTACAACAACATTTGAACTCATACAAGCCCAAACACTTAAGAAGTTTCAATACTACTCATCATTAAGAAAAATAGCTTCCCAATTGATCTCCTTTGTGTGTATACTCAAATTAATCAATATGAACATCTTCTCTTCTTTTTATATCCGCATGTTAGACCATCATCCCAATATTTGGTGAAATCAAGTTTCTAAACTTGACGTCCAAGCCTCCTTAAAAAGACACAGAGATTATATACTATTTGCTTGAGCATAATATCTTTTCTTCCAGAGAGTAATCAAAATAACATCTAATCTTGGATTTATTTGATTGACTATATATATATATATATATATATATATATATATATATATATATATATATATGTTTGTGTGTGTGATTATGTAGGATTTATTATTAAATCACAGCAGCCGTCAGCTTACGATGGCGCCAATGCTGATGATCATTTATGGGGAGATCGACTAAAAGAGAAGTTATGTATGACAATGATCTTCCCCGTACCATTTATAATGGGCCGATCCACAGCTAACCAAGAGTAACGTCAGCTTACCACATAACACATAAGATCATTATGTAGACTTGATCAAAAGAGGAGGCGGGTGAGATTTTGTCATTTATCGTACCAACAACTTCAAAATTCAATGATCTTCCCCCTACCAGTCTCCAGGAAGAGAGACCCGTGAAGGATAAGCAACATGAATTCACATGGGATGTTAGGGAATAAATAGCAATTCTAGTTTGCCTTTTTATTTACCCTTAAATTCACATGGGATGAATCCACACAACTTGATAGAAATTGTGCAGGGTCGATATCTATTTGAGCTGAAAATTAACCTCGTCCTGCGCCATACCTCTGATTTTGCCATTTTTTTGTTTTTTTCTTCACCTGTATATATGGTTATTTTCTATCTGTTGTATTATGATTATAGATTCAAGAGAGAAAGTTAATCGCATAGATGTGATGTTTTAACAGACCTGGATAAGCTAGCATCAAGCTCAACTCAGAATTACATCCAGAAGATGTGAAATGAATTTTGAAGGAAAATCCCAGAAATTAGCATACACAGAATTGAATGATGAATGCTGATCAATGCAGGTTTTTCCATGGAGTGATTGACCTGCAAGCGGAGTCCTGGAAACTTGGGGCTCCAACATTTAACACATTTCTAAATACCCAGTAATTTTCAATTGAAAAAGAAGGAAAATTAAGTGCAGTAGAAGACCAAGGGCGAGAGTTTTTTTGACATCTATTACTATCCTAAATAATGGTCTCCACCCACCCACTTCTTCGATATAGAGGCATTGTCTTCGTATATGCCATAATAAAGGGGAATGTATATTTACTTTAAGGGTTAATTGCATAAATAGTGGCTCAATTTTTCTATTTTTCCTATTTTGATGTCTTAACTTTATTTTTATTCAATTTTTTCTATTTTAGTGTCTTAACTTTATTTTTGTTGAATTAGGTGTTTAAACTTTTTTATTTTTTCTATTTTAGTGGTTAAACTTTCTATTTTTTTTTCTATTTTAGTATCACAACTTTATTTTTATTCAATCAAATGTCTAAACTTTTTTTATTTTTTCTATTATGGTGTCTAACTTTATTTTGTTAAATCAAGTATTTGAACTTTTAATTTTTGTTCGTGCTTTATGACTAATCAAAATTTAATAAAATATTTGAATAACCAAAAATTGCATCCAATAACATTTTTATTATATAAAAATGATGAAACTACTTGAATGACTTTTAATAAGATGAAAAGACAATAGTATTATTTCCACATTAGGGATTTTGTTATTTGTTTGTTATAATACGCAAACATTGTACTTCTCATTATGGAGAAAAATATTTAATATTAAAATAGATTTAATATCTAGTGTTTATTTTTAATTATTCATATATATCACATAATACTAAAAAAGAAAACAAGTAAAAATAATAGAAAAAATTAAGTTATGTTTTCATTTTTAAGTATATTTTTTTTATTTTTTACCTCAATTATGTAGTAGTTAATTTTATCATGTTCTTTTTATTTTAACAAATAGATATATATAAAGCTCCTAATGTGTGAAATGATAATATAATCTAGATCACTCTTAAAGCCCATTTAAGTAATTTCATTACTTTATAGGACATGAGATGTCATTTGAATTCAATTTTTACTAACTTAAATATCTTAAAACACTTGATTGAACAAAAAATTAAAAATTTAAATATTTGATTGAACAAAAATAAAGTTAAGACATCAAAATATAAAAAAATCAAATAGTTTAAATACTTAATTGAACAAAAATAAAGTTGAAACATCAAAATAAAAAAGTTTAGACACTTAATTGAATAAAAATAAAGTCAATACACCAAAATAGAAAAAATAAAAAAATTTAAATACTTAATTGAACAAAAATAAAATTGAGACATCAAAATATAAAAAATGAAAAAGTTGAAACATCATTTATGTAATTAACACTTTAATAATCTTTGTATTGATTTTCCTTTTCGTTTTTTTTTTTTAATTAAACAATCCATGTGGTATTGAGGGGTTTGGTTTCCACCAAACTTCCAAACAAATTTAAAAATAGCCGAGCATGTGCCACATCATATCTGAATGAAAATTGAGTACTGAAAATTGTCCCACTAATAAGAATGGGAGCCGGTGGTCAATAATGTGAATAGCGGAAACCTATATCTGAGTTGGTTGCATTTATTAATTTAATTTCCATGGAGTGCTTGAGGAAAAATAAATATTAAAAACGATTTTTTATTAAGTATTTTCACAAAGTTACTCAGTTTTCAGAGATATTATAAAACTATCTATTACATTGCATAAGATTTAAGCCTTTATATGATAGGCTATACAAAACCTAAGAAAGGAAAATATTTAATAATAGAACTTGCCATATAATTAACTTCCGCTATATAGTAATCTAACATCTCTTCAAACTCGTTTAAGGGTTTAAAATAACCATTTTGAGTTTGGAAGTTAGCTCGAAAATTTCGATAAGTGGCCATGAAGAGGCATCAACTAACTGACTCGAGAGCAAACATCATGCGAGTGTGTACCCTGGGGGTTACACGATGACGTAATGAAATGACAATCAATCTCACTATGCTGAGCAATGCTCATGGAAGACATCGTTATAAGCAATTTGAATAGCACTCACCATCACAAGAAAGCTTCACTACTTAATGTAGCCAACACCAAAGATCTCGTGAATAACCAACGTAACCAAATAAGTTCAATTGTAGTAGCTGTTAGTACTCTATATTCGCTCTGTTAAACGAGCAACGACCGTTTGTTTCGCTCCCAAGAGATAAGAGAATCACCCAAAAAAGAAAACAATATCTCAGAAGAGATCGACGACGCTGGGATCACCTACCCAATCAAGATCCGAATATACCCAAGAGTTAATGAAGAATGGGAAGAAAATGGTGTTATCAAATATGGTGCCTTCAGACATCGAAGAACTCGAGAACAACAACATAATGAGGAGATCTAGGGGGCAACCATAAACTGACTGACTACATGAACTGCATAGGAAATATCAAGGCGAGTAATAGTGAGATAGATTAGGCTCCCAACAAGCTGTTTGTAGTGTAGCACCCCATTCCCGGCCTGACCCTTTTGGCGGGTTCAAACAGAGTCCGGATTGCTCTAATATCACCCACTCACCTTATCAAAATCATTTATCAAAAACACGTCGTAGCATTACACTTCAGTTGGTATAAAATATTTTTCAAATATGCGAAAAAGTTTTTAAAGGGGTAAGCCCATTACATTTCATTCATACAAAAGTACAATTACTATAAAGGCATATCAAGTCTTTTCAAATGATTTACAAAATGTATATCTCGTAGCTCAAAACGCTTTTTGCAAAATATCAAAGTTAAAAAAGTTAAACATGACACGATGGCACACAAGCCTGAGCATTACCCGCAATTCCTTCTTTATGACTCGACACTCTCGATTTTCGTATCCGCGATCACTATCTATCACTGATACCGCGCATGAGAACAATATACTAAGCATTTTCATGCTTAGTGGTTCTATACAAATCCATTCTTCGCCGGCGACCAAATCATGCACTAATAATTCAAAACTTTCAAATCTTTTGATGATCAATGTCAATACCATACATATACTTATTTTATATTCAATCATTTATACTCATTGATCATCCTAAATATACACTTTCATATTCAATAAATCATGCATTAATCAAATCATGCATTTCACAACAATGCTCTTTTCATTTCAATTCGACAAACATGCTTTTCGACTCCAATATTTCACAATCTCAAATCACCACCGCCACAAATTCAATTCACTTACACTTAATTCGCCCCGCCTAACAAATTTAACCTATGTTTTCAAAGATAGGATATCGTAATCACCGCACGGTCCCGCGGGCCGTGGCGCCAGATAAAACGCTTATAACACAGTACGGTCCCACCGAGCTGCTGACAGGTTATTAAAAATCAATTAGTGAACACTACCGATACGA